>JAUZST010025650.1:0-30802 GCA_034779995.1 Parotocinclus haroldoi | reverse complement strand
CACACACACACACACACACACACACACACATATATATATATATATATATGTGTGTTTGTGTGTGTGTGTGAGTGCGCGTGCGTGTCTGTCTGTCTGTCTGATAAACAAATTGGGGACGTGCAATATCCAACCACAGAGTAGTGTAGATTAAAGAAGTGATTCTTTAGTATTGTAGTTTTAGTCATTATCTCAGTTAGAGTCAAGTTGAGGTATTGGACAGCTGAGTCATGGTTAAACTAAAAAAAAAACTAGCCAAAATACTGTAAAATATTGAATGGCTTATTAAACACACCAGGCCACGAACTGCATCTTCTTGATTACTAATATGTAAAAAAGTAAGTTCTACAGTATATTCATGCACTACAGACGACACTCCTAACGCTAACGTTGTAACGTGTCTGTGCCACTAGGTGACGGTGCAGACTTATTTAAAAAGGCCTAATAAAGGGTACTTGTAAGAGAACCTGGATTGCAATGATCAGCTAATGTCCACTAATTACAACATAAAAGCTAAATTTGCAAACACATATTATTTCATGAACATTACACAATTATATATTTGCAATTTTTTAAAGCTGTATTTGTGCCTGTGGTCTTGTTTGAGATAAATATTGATTAAAGAGAATTGACGTATAGCCATTGTTATCCTCAGGGTGTCCACAGGAGTGCAGTATTACAGTGGTAAATGAACTGCTAAGGCAGATGATGTAGTTGGTGGCTACAAAGAGGTAATGACAAAGATAATTAGGTATTTGCTAAATGTATGCTTATTATTATATATTTTGTATACTTTTTCTTGTGCTATGTAAGCTAAAGCAGCAGCTGCGCTATGCTGAATTTGTTTATACAATTTTGTTTGTTTAGACTAGACTTGGAAGGAAAGGATATCAACTGCAACACATTCAATGCAATAATTCATAAACAAATTAAAGGTACCTATTGGAAAATGTACGTAAACCCTATTGAAATGAACATGTCTGAGTGCTAACCTTTTTCTCTAGTACTTGTTTTCATGGGTTTAGGCACAGTGGAAACGAAGAGGACAAAAATATGGACCATCTGCCATCTCTGAAGTCCCATTTATGGGCAGGGTTTTAAACCCTTTTATTTTGGTACTGGGCCTCCTGAGGATGCTCATGACAAGAAGCCATGCCAAATTCTGGGTGTTTGTCTGTGACCAATAATCTGATTTGTGTAGTCTGACATCATTCCACTTGGACTGGAGCGCTAGCTTCTACTCTGTTGTCAGTACATGGCAGGGTGTAGGTCATTAGACCCTCAACATAAATCTCACTCCCTCGTCTCCACTGGCTTTTTTTTCCTTACACGTTGTCTGCATTCCTCCCTATTGCAGTCTCAACATGTTTTTCTCCTGTATTCATTCGTTTATTCTATACATTGCGGAATGAGTTAGATCAGTGACCATAGTATATCAACTCTCATGGAGGTCTGCTGTCATTCTCTTTAAACCAAAGAACAACACCATGTCAGATTACTTGATCGTCCTATAACTCAAATATTGGATTTTAATGCCTTACAAAGAGATTTTTCCTCAGTTTATAACCAACTATACATGTTTTGTGCCAGGCTGCTGGTACATCTCTCATTCAGAGCTATTCATATCAGTAAAACTGGTCTATTGTTTGGATTCATGACCTGAATATTTGATGTTGCACATCATGTTGCCATAATTGGAAAATGGGGCTCAGGATAGGGACAGAATGAGAAACAGATACATTTATGGGAACCCTTTGTTCTTTATAACCATGTCTGATAAACAATTTAGACCTTGGACATGGCCACCATGCATTATTTATAAGAGAAACTTTTTGGACACCCTGATCTACAGGAAGACTAGAGTTTCAACAGAATTTACAATATATATGCAATGACCATGGATATGCATGTAATAAAATACATCTATTAACATGTTGTAAAGGCAGTCCAGAGGGCATTTTGGAAGCAGTAACATTTTATAGAATGTTTTCATATACAGTACTCATAAAACAGTACACCCCTTACATTTTTGTAACTGTTGTTAGTGTCTTCTCACAGTCTTACAGTCTAAATTTGGTGTACCCTCAAAATAACTAAACACACAACCATTAATGTCTAAACCCATTGCAACAAATGTAAGTACACATTTAAGTAAAGGCCAAATTGTTTTCAATGTGTCAATATTTGGTTACACCATTATTTTCCAGCACTGCCTTAACGGTCTTGGGCATGAGGTTCACTAGAGCTTCACAGTTTGCCACTTGACTCCTAGCACTCCTCCACAGATGCTCAATAGGCTCAATAGTTTCTGTAGCAAGGCATTGTTCATCAGTCATGAGACCACAGGATATGGTTCCTGTAATGTATGTCCTTAGTCTGCTTGTGTTCACCAAACTGCTTACAGGCTTTTGTGTGTATCATTTTTAGAAGAGGATTTCTTCTGGGACAACAGCCATACAGACCAGTTTGATACAGTGTATGGCCTATGGTCTGAGCACTGCCAGGCTGACCCCCACCCCCTTTAAACTCTGCAGCAATGCTGGCAGCACTCAATCCATTTTCAAAAGCCAACCTCTGGATATAATGTTGAGCACATGCACTCGACCATGACGAGGCCTGTTCTGTGTAAAAGCTGTATGGACTTGGCCACTGTGCTGCAGCTCAGTTTCAGGATGCAGGGTGTTGGTAATCTTCTTAAAGCATAGGCCATCTTTATGTAAAGTAACAATCCTTTTTCCATATCCTCAGATGGATCATTGCCATGAAGTGCCATGTTGAATTCCAGTGGCCAGTCTAAAAGTGTGAGAGTGATGACACCAAATTTAACAGACCTGTTCCCTGTTTACACCTGAGAACTTATGAGAACACTAAGTCACATGAAGCTGGGGAGGGAAAATTGGGAACGGTTGGGCACAATTTGGTCATTTTTACTTGAGGTTGAGGGTTGGCTGTGTGTTATTTTGAGGGCCCAGAAAATATTACACTGGTATACAAACTGTAGACTGACTACTTTACATTGCATCAAAGTGACATATCTTCTGTGTTGTCCCATGAGAAGATATAATAACAAAACAAAATGTGTTAAATGTTACAAAAATGTGAGGTGTACTCACTTTTGTGAGATACCATTTACCTGCATATACCCCTGCAATGCTGAATTTGATTAATCTGGTATTAAAACAAATGAATGACCTGAGTATTAGTAAAATAAAATAATGTATGGTTTTTAAATTAATTTATGCACTTGGACCAAAGACTAACTTTCCCCCGAGGAAGAATTCTTAGTACATGGGTATAAACACAGTAACATTCGTTTTATATATTTTATATCAAGTCATCAACACACTAAATAGAAACGAAAGACCTTAGCAATGTAGTAACCATTATTCAATATGCCTATTGTAGTTTACAACTAGTATGGTGTATTACTTCATTCCTGCTGCAACTGTTTAGTAGGATATTTTCCTACAAGAGCTTTCTAAGGGTTTATTGTAGCCATCCTGTCATCAAACTACACTGCTCACAAAAATTAGGGATATTTAAAAATTAATATGAAGCAATTAAAAAAAATGTTTTATTTCATTAAACAAGATAACCAGAAAAGCAAATGAAAAGTCATAGAAAGTTGTTTGATTATGTAAATGAGATGTAAACTCAATTATCATAATTGAGTAACAAGTGACATATTCATGGGGGTGAACAGAAGCATGTCAAACTGGATGAGTGTGTCACACGTTGACTGTTCAGTTGGGTGTATGCTCACCCAAGACTGCCAAAACATACTGAGGCATGTACAGGATCAGATTGTTCTGCAGTTCTAGTGGGATCCGCTTTATACTCACTTTAAAATCCCCCCCTAATTTTCCCATAATTGGCCGAGCTAGACAAAAAGTTTTGTTGTTTTTATAGCCACGTCGTATGTATTGCTATTATGACACTGGGGGATATGAGTTGCAGTTATATGTGAATAATAAGGTATAAATCATTCATTTATGCCAGTCTCTTACAATAATATTTTGATTGCCTGTGTAGATAAACATGGAAGGGTGCAGTTAATGCAAGCAACAAGGATTAGTTCAACCATATGACTTCAGTTGCCCATTTTCTACCCTTGTTTCTGTTTCATTCCAAAATCTACTGCAAGTTGTCATGGTAATACAGTTTAGATATTATTTGCATCACAAAGTTTTCATGAGTGCTGTAGCAACTTAGGTTAGGGTAGTAGCTATAAGTTGAGTAAACCGTTTTTTTTTTACTTTGCTCTTTACTGTGACACATTTAACATACATTACTGTCCGAGTTTATGGCATGTCTCCTGCAAATGTAGTACATAGAGTTTAAGTTGAAAAAAGAGCGTATTCATTTAACCACACCACTGCCTGTGCATTATACACAGGGGAAGACCAAGAGTTCTGAGAAGTGACTATCCACTTATGCATGCCGTGTATGTTTTGGCTCATATGGGGAAAGTTTAAACTTTTTATGAGGTTATAAATTCAGCTTCACATGAATGCAAGCACACTGCCTTCTTTATATACCAGCAGTATGTAAACAAACCATCCATACCACCTTCCACATGTGTTCTGAACATAGCTGACCTCTTGGGCTGGTGGCTGCTGCAACTGTGGGGGTAAGTAAAGACGACGTAGGCTCCATTGCTTCCCAGGCAACTAAACAACACAAATGGAAATGTACAAACCAGAAATTAAAGCCAACCAGACTGCATGTTCCCTCATCTATCTAAGATCTAAACTCTGCTCTCTATTGGGAAATTACTCCCACTGATGATTAGAAGAGCAGCTCTGGGTCACACTGATTCACTGGTCAACTCATTCTGTACTGTTATTAGGATTTACAGGAGAAATTACTTATTTTTCTGCCCATTTTAGAAACTATATTGAGTTTCTTTCCTCTGTTGTAAATTGGCTAGTGACGTGCAGGCCATGTGTGATTGAGTCTTGTGTTAATAAGTGCTGTCACTCTTGTATCATACTACATAATTTTGGATTTGAGAGATCTGGTGAGATCATGGCTCAATTGTCTTTCTTGGGGCCATTACAAACACAGAGGTTATATATAAAGTCATGTGGACACACAAAAACAACAAGCCTAAAGCTGAATCATCATCTTCTGCACAATTTCACTACTACATTTCTCTATTGAGCCTTCCAGTATCCTTTCCTACTTTGTCTATTATGTGGACATCTTTATCCTTTTCACCCCAGCTCCCATTTGTGTTTGAGTTATGCAGGTGGGGGCCCCGTGGAATGTGTAGCCAGAGGGCTTAGAATGGCAGATTGAGCTTTTTGCAGGTCATGGAGCTGTTATGGGCACTAAAACCACCTGGTGTGCAGTTCACAGAGAAATGCATGACTCTCTGCTTGTTAACACAGAGGTCAGAACTTCACTGGTTCTGACAGAAGCCACAATCAGAATAGAAAGCCACAGTAATTTTGTTTTCCTGCATGTAGGAAAGAAAACCTTGATGTCTGAGTGTATTGATTGGGTTGGTCTGTGACATCATAACGTACTCATGAAACAACTGGCTCAGGCTTAAGGACAAACGTGATGCAAGCAGAAGGTATGGGGCTACTCCTAATGGGATCATTACTGATTTATAGCTGCATCTAGAGCGGCTTGCATCTTGTGTATCTCTAACAGTGTGTGCTTTTGTGAATAATGTACATGTCTGCTGTGTTGTGACATTGCAACTAAGACTGAACCTGCTATGACTATACAATGGTGAAACAGTTTTACATAAACATAATGAGCTAAGACCTCAGCTTCTCTCTCTCTCACACACACACCAAACATAGAAACTCACTTTACTTGTTTATGAACTTTTAAACACCCATTAAGCTACAAATTTGATACTAATGTACTATGGTTTATACACAGCTTTGGTTATGCATATGTTAAGTGCCTAGGAATAAACAGTAAACTTATCACTGAAATTTACTGGCTCAGGAGGGGAAGTTATGTGACACTTTGGTTAAATGTATGCTGCTCACAAAAATTGGGGGATGTTTCAAGATGAAATGTCCCCAATGAAACATCCTCTGACTTTTGTGAGCCGTGTAGTTGTAGATACAACCTTGTTTGTTTGCCCAAAGTTACTGTATGTGAATAAAGCCGCAAGTTTGTAGACAATGCGATTTCTTTATAAACACCACATATTGCACTGAAAGTTTAGAGTACCACAAATTGCATTACCTAGAATTGATTTTCTGGACATTTAACCAGCTGAAAAACGTTGTCATCAACCAAGTCTTAAACTTTGCAAAGAAAGACTTAATTGATTTGGGTAGCTAGAAGTCAAAAATGGAGGAAAATATTTTACAATAGCATCAGCTAATATATAGGTAGTTTTATCAGTAACATATGTATATTATGAGGGTCATACAACAGGTTATGCAAAATACAAAAGTACTGGCAATTGTTTGTTAGCTGACAAATGCACAGAACCAGTGGGGTTTCTGAGACAAGAGGTGGAGCCAGAGATATGATCAGCCTTTTCTTTCAGAATAATTTTTTTTATTTGAATTTTACTTTGTGTTTTCTGATTTTAGGTTGTATTGTGGGCATCATAAAGCGGTTGTATAGTTACAGTACAGATTGCACTGAATATAAAGCATATGACATTCATCAGTGCTCTTCAGACTTTAACTTACAAGATACTTGATTTAAAAAGATGATTTGAACCTCAGTAGTGGAAAATGTAATGAAACAAATTGCTTTACATGTGTCAATGTTGCATGTTAGACATGTATTCTGCAGTTGTTAAATGAATCAGATTCTTGTAAATTTACTCAGTCATACTTGGCTTGCTTTAATTATGGTTTAGCAGTTTTCATACACAAGTCAAGTAGAAACCAAATTCTTTTCTATATTTAACTGGCATCTTAGTAGCACATTTTCAGCTGGTATGTAAACTGTCCTCTATCTGAACATGCGTCATTACCTGCAATAGCTGTAAAGCATAGCTTATTCTTTGCACTCAAAGTTGTGGTGTGAGGTTTCTTATGGTATTGTTTAAACAATATACCTACTTATCTAATAACACCGGCAATGGATTGCAACATAAACATGCTTCTGCTAAACAAACCTCCATATAGAAGTGAAGTGCAGTCAATGGTGGAGTGGGTGTTTATGGCAATCATTTAATATGAATTGTAAGCTAATCAGGGCTCTCTTTCTCTCTCATCACTTTCACTGGAGGTTGCTAACAGATGCAGGGTCATTGTCCATAAAAATAACTGCTCAGTTCTTGGGTTTGGAAAGTCTGTAATTACATGTTATTTATACATAGTTAAGGGCATGGTTTAAACTCTCATTGAAGATCTTGGATTTATTAAAATATGTAATTTGATAAATACGAATACTGCTATAAAGTATCTTTGTTGTATTATTCTAAATCACATTGTATTCAGATGGCAAGAAAATAAACTATTTAGATATGTTGCTAATCATGAGGATTGTGTGAGGATGGTAAGATAGTCGGTTTCTGCTATTATTTGTCCAAACTGTCGATTGGAAAACAGTTCATTTTTAAAATAAATTTTAATTATTGTTTGGTTTAAGAGCTGAAACCAATGCTTAGTATTCTGCACTTTTTAAATATGTAATTATTATATCCGGCTTTGTTCACTTTGTTCTCTGTAAAGCTAATGGGAAACATATCTCAGCATAAGTGCATGCTAAAGAAGCCTGTTGCAGCAGGACAAAATATTTCTTTGTTCATGTAAACAAACTCTTAATTAGTAAAAATGGCTGACTAAGACTTTATTTGGTTTTGTCATGATTGGCACTGAGATTGATCTTGAAGAATGCAAACTTGAAATGAAGATAAAAGAAACCATATGTTTAGAGTTTCACCTCCATGTTTAAATAATAGAATGTGGAAAATGCACACTGATTTTACTGTAGGTAGGACTGAGATCGTGTCAACTGTCAGGTTTTCTCTCATATCATGTAAAACAGTAGTATTTTAAACTTTGTGCAACTCTGCATTAAGATAACTAAAACTAAGCAGCATCATTTCACACATTAGATTTGTACTCATCACTCCCACCATGTGACTCCCTTGCTGAGTTTCTCACCTGTACAAGTGTTTATGGAATTATAGTGCATTTCTCTTATCTAGAAAAACAATTGAAATAAAAAATGTCATTAGTGTTATATCCAAATGATGTAGAGGGGAAAAATATGGAATCTCAATGTTGAAGAACACTGCAACACTGGAAAAGTCGTTGACATATCAACGTTTCCTCTAATCATCCATGGTTCATGACTGCTTCTCTTTAGCCCACTTTAACCGTTTTCTTCTGTTTGGGTGTTAGTGCTGTTTTTATTTGGCATGTCTATGTTAATTCCTTTTTATTCAGCTTACATCAGTGTCACATGAGCTACTGTTCCATGCATTAGTATTTAATTTCTGTTCTTAATTTTCTATTTAAGGAATATTTATTTGAGTTTTCTATCCTTAGTCTTAGTGTTTCCTTGTCTAACTCTGATTTCTGCTAATGGCATTCCCTTTTATACAATTGCACCAAATTAGACACAACTGACTAGTAACAACCAACCGCTAACTTTTTGCCACACTGCATGTTGGATTGCTGTTTTAAAGGAGTTTTATGATTGTATCCATTGTTTCAGTTGACATCTGTAGTTTGGTCACGCTTTCTTTTAATTAGCTGAGTCCAATAGCATGTTCCCTTTTAAAAGGACTAACTTGTGCCAGTTTCTTTGAGAGTGAAGTTCAAGCTGATTCCATAACATTCCTTAACATTTAATGTTCAGCTATAAAGATTGTTTGGTGTCATATCTGTGACTGTTTTTGATAAAGAGTAAAAAAAAGCTGGGTAAACACGTGTGGTGATTCCATAGTTTATTAATTTTTATTAATTTATTTATTAAGAAGTCTACTGTATTAGGTCAATAACAAGTGGTATCCTTTTGCAGCTCTGCCTTTTTCATTCCAGTGGCCATGTAGTAGTCTTTGCACTTGGGTTTCTGACCTTATGCATACTTATCCCTACTGATAGTTGGAACGAAATCCTTAAACAACTATGCTGCAACAGTTTAAATACACTTGTTCTCTTGTAGGCGTAAAACACAAACATTTGGATACACATACGGAGACGGCACACAAACCCAAATTTACAATAATAGGCATATCAAATTACAGCACACAGATTAAAGCAGATGGCATTTGACGTTTAGTTTGTAACTGTTGCTTTGTGTGATGAGAAACAGGGTAGTGTTTGCCATCTGAACAACCCTATGACTGAGACATAGAGCTCTGTTTGCTGTCTACAGCTTGGTGACAAGAAGAAGAATCTCCAATTGCTTACCTCGCAAGAGACGCTCCTTTTAAGGTCTGTGTTGCGCTGCACAAAGTATCACTTTACACTGTGTATTTCCCACATAGGCCTTTAATGCTGTGTTACAAACTTTCTGCTGAAAAGTGTTCATTTATGTGAAGGCTCAGCTTAAGGAAACAATATATGGTTACTACGACATGAATGAGCCTAATGGTAAGAAACGTGTGAAGCATGATTTAAATGTGGGGGGTACAGTGCTGTATTTGTATTTGACATGTTTTTCCTTGTTTGTGGGTTTCCTCTGGGTATTCTGTATTCCTCCCACAATCCAAAGACCTGCTTTTATGTCAACTGGTGTGTCTAAATGAGGCTCTGCCGAGCCGTGAATGAGAGCCTGAATATTAATACAATAATATATTTATATAATTATTTTCATCATGAGTATTTCATCTGCTATTTGAATAGCATGATCTTTGTTCTCTACAGAATGAAGGACGGACTGGAAGAATGAGGACACATGGGGACACTGCAATAATGACAAAGTGAGAGTGAAATGAGTCTGAAAAAATATGATCTGAATACAGAATGCTATTTATGTGATTTTTCATTCAGATAACGCTAGACATGAGGAGAAAGACGCCTCTGGTGCCCAGTGAGAGGAGAATAGAAAGTATTCTTCCCTGGGAATCACAAAGCAACGTGTAAAAGCAGTCAACTAAAAATAGACCTGGTTTGTCAAATCTGGGGGTGGGGTGAGAAAGTTAAAGAAATAAGTGAGATGAGTCAAACAGAGAAAGATAGATGGAAAAACAGATGTATGTAGTGAACCAAAGATAATTTAAAGGTACGTGTGCCAGAAAGCAGCATGAATTGAGAGTATAATCTCAGTAGAATGTAAATTTAAGCATGAGGACAAAGACAGATATTCGTTCTGTGCTACATATTCCGAACAGGATGCTCCAGGTTACAGGCGATTCCTCTTGTTATGCACTTACATAGGAGTTTTTGGTTTTTGGCCATATTAAATATATTTTGAAATGACATGCGCATATACTACAGCACTGTCATTCACACAGAATCTGTTATTTCTCCAGATATATTTGGAAATGTTTTCACACCTTGGGTGTAAGAGGTCTAAAAGACATTACTCCTTTCATTTTTGTTATTCTACAGCAAGCTTTTCATGGCGTATGTATGTTTTTATCTGACATAAGGCTAATGGTTGGCAAATGATCCCAGTCCCACCACTTTTAACATGCATCTCACAAAGGTAAGTACACCCCTCACTTTTGGATCTAATTTATTACAACTTTTCTTGGGAAAACAATGCAGATATGACACTTTGATACAGTAGTCCTTGTAAAGTAGTACTTTAAAGTACTTTGTAAAGTACTCAGGGTACAACTTGTATAACAGTGTAAATTTGCTGCACCTCAAAATAACTTGATACATATCAGTCGATGTCTAAACCACCTTCAACAAAAGTCAGTACCTCCCCTAAGTGAAAATGGCCAAAGTGTTCTCAGTAAGCCATTTTCTCTCCCTGGTGTCATGTGACTTGTTAGTGTGATTAGGGAGCATGCCATCATGACAAAGAACTCTCTGAGGATCTGAGAAAAATAATTGGTGATCTACACAAAGATGGCCTAGGCCTAGGAAGATTGGCAGCACCCTGAAGGTGAGCTGTAGCTCGGTGGCAAAGGCCATACAGAGGTTTAAAAGGAGAGGTTCCACTCAGAACAGGCCTCATCATGGTTGACCAAAGAAGTTGAGGGCACATGCTTGTTTAGTGCAGCGAGTACAATCCACACAACACAGAAGTAGGAAGAATTTGCAGAATATTCGAGCAAACAAAGCTTTTGTAAGGAAAAATCTGTAAATGATAATTTAGGCAGGGTTTGGGTAATATGCCAACTGAGTCCAACAGGAAGTAAGCAGATACAGAGTCAAGGTAAGCAAAGTGAGGATCAAAAACCAGAATAACAATTCAAGAATTTGGTGCATTAAGAGAACCAAAATACTTTGTGTACGACCAGCAAAAGTATGGGGTATAAATCCCAGAAGAGTTGGGGTTCCTCGGGCTTCAATTGGCTGGACGCAGGTGAACCTAATCCTGAATCCGTACTCTTGAGACTGAGCTTGTGAGTGCTGAGTTAGACTGAGTTTGGAACTGGCATGCTGGACGTTACAGTGCTCCGTGTCAAAGAAGTGGAGGGCCTGTCAGTGCTTGGATCGTATGCTGCACACTGTATCAAAGTGGTCTGCATGGCTGTCATCCCAAAACATTCATGTAAGATCATCTACAAGAAAGCCTGTAAATAGTTTGCTGAAAACAAGCAGACTAAGGTCATGGATTATTGGAACCATGTCATGTGGTCTGATGAGACCAAAATACAATTATTTGGTTCAGATGGTGTCCATTGTGTGTGGTGGCAACAAGGTGAGGAGTATTGAGACAAGTCTGTCCTGCCTACAGTCAAGCATAGTGGTGGGAACATCGTGGTTTTGGGGCTGCATGAGTGCTGCTGGCTGTTGGGTGCTACAGTTCATTAAGGGGACCATGAATGCCAACATGTACATTTTGAGGCAGAGCCTGATGCTCTCTGTTCAGAAACTGGGTCACCGGGCAGTATTCCAATATAACGACCCCAAACACCACTGTCTTGCTACAGAAACTGAGGGTAAGGGTCAAGCATGTCTCCTGACCTCAACCCTATTGAGCATCTGTGGGTCATTCCCAAATGGATGGTGAAGCAGAAATATTTTTAAAAATGTATGTGACACTTTCCAGTAAGTCAGTAGAGGTTTTGGAGAAAAGGCATTTGATGATTGACGGACAAGTGTAGATGATTCAGACACTGCTGTTTGCTTTCTCGTGCTAATGCTTATGAATGAAGAAGAAATAACGTCCCAAGGAGAGGGTTAGAGTAGTCCAGACAACTGGAAAATAAAAGCAAGTAAAAGAGTTTCAGTAGCAGACTGGGAAATACATGGTCGGATTCTGGCAAAATTTACAGAAATAAAAAACTGTGCATCAAATGAAAAAGTGGGCTGTAAGATGACAAACCGATTTTGAACCACAGAGGAAGGTGACACTGCAGCACAGTCAGTGGAGATTGCTATTTTGATCTATTTTATTCAGCATTTAATGTGGGCCAGTGAAGATGTCTTTAGTCTTGTGACTGTCACAGACTGGGAAATTACTTTTCATGGCGGATATTTCGTTTTGATTTATCCCCATATTTTTAGGAGCAATATATTAGGGTAGACTGGTTCTAATTGTTCAGTGCATCAAGTACACCAATAATTGTGTTGTAAGACACTGGGCAAATATTTTCCAAACCATATGATGTATTATGTTGTAATAGGTTTACACCACTTCCTCCAATTTGATTTTGCCACTAAATGTTATTTGCGTTTGGCACAGTGTGACTGCACTATACATATGTTTTCCCTCCCCTTAGTATTTGTGTGAATAGAACCTCCTGAATATAATACCAGAAAAGCAGTATAGGAAGGCATTGCTATAAATGCATCTTTAGTACCGTGGACAAATCCTTGGAGATGTAATGCTTAAAATGTAAAATTAGATCTGGAGATCAAAAATAAAAAGCTCACGTTAGTGCACAAGTTTTTTTTTGTTCTTGTTTTGTTCATTTTGTTCTCATTAGTGGGTGGAAAATTGGCCAAGAGCATTAACGGGCTGACATACTGAAATTTAGCTGTAAGCATTAATGTAAGCATTTCAGGTGCAATAATGGTGACACTGTCTGCACTATAATTCTGCTTCACGTGTTCATTGATAAGGACTTACTGAGCGGTGATACCAAAGTTCTCTTGTCCTGAACCATAAAACTTGCTTTTCAGGGGGTAGTGTAACACAAATGAGATGAGTAATGTCTGCTAAAGCTCTTACCCATGAGGACAGGCACATCTGTAATCTTATCTGTCCCTCGGGCGAACTAGGATATACCTGCACTAACACAAAACAACACCAGGGTGAACATTGCTGCATTAGTCACGAAAAGAAAGGGATAAAACGGATTGAAGTGATACACTGCTTTGGGTATTTTTTATGCAGAAAGGCTATAACTGAGATATTAATTATGTATTGATCAGGAAATACTTGCTGTTGTTTTAATGGCTAGGTCAAGAAAGAAGTGCATAAACAGTGAATGTGCACATCTCTAATCTTCACAGTTAAAAAACACTTACAAAAGTTACAAAAGGTGTCGTTATATAACCTGCTGCATCCACTGTGCATTGCTATGCACTTCAACATCGCACTCCACAAACACATTTGTATTGTACAAATTTGCTATGCCCTCAAAATAACTCGACATGCAGCCATTAATGTCTAAAGTGATGACAACAAAAGTGAGTACACCCCAAAGTGAAAATAGCCAAAATGCGCCCAAAGTGTCAATATTTTGTGTGGCCACCATTATTTTCCAGCACTGTCTTAACTCTCTTGGGTATGGAGTTCACTGGAGCTTCACAGGTGTCCACTGGAATCCTCTTCCACTCATCCATTATGACATAAGAGTTGTTGGATGTTAGAGACAATGCGCTCCTCCGCCTACCATATGAGAATGCCTTACATATGATTGACATGATTGACGTCTCTCTTTAATTAATATATACATATATATATATATAATTAGTATTGGCCACCATGTTTCAGCACACATTCATGGTGTTGGCAATCTTCTTATAGCCTAGGCCTAGACTTTATGTAGCGCAACAATATATATATTTTTTTTTTACAGATTCTTTGCCATTCCAGTGACCAGTATGCGATGTGTGAGAGTGACTCGTTTTTTTGACTTCCTTTTGTTGGCAGCGGTTTAGGCATTAATGGCTGTAAGTCCAGTTATTTTGAGGAGATGGCAAATTTACACTGTTATACAAATTGGATCAAAGTGTCATATCTTCAGTGTTGTTTCAAGTAAGTTTATAATACAAGTTACAAAAATGTAAGGGATGTACTCACTATTGTGAGATACTGTACATATTCAATAGCCATTTATGCATACAGTACCTTGGTGGCTCTGAATGGAATGGCCACTGATGCTGATAGCAAAGTTAAATAAATAAACAAACAAACATTTGGATGCACTGACAATTCAGTGACCTACTGTGACAATTTTGGACCTCAAAACAGTTACTTCTCAGTTCATCATGCTCTCCTAAAATGGTCATAAAGAAATGATTTGCCTACTTTGATGGACAACTTCTTTGACAAAAATGTTGTATTTGGTCATTAATGTATTTACTAAAATAATCCCATATTACATATGTGAAGTAAAAGTATATTAATCACAAGCAGTTAGCTTGAAGATGAAATTAAAGTCCAGTGTTTTTACTCAATGTGAGAATGAGGTGTGAACGATCACACTTCCATATTTAAAGAACAGGAATATATCATAGTCAGACCTTAAACGCATCATGAAAGTGTATCATATAGAAAAAATAGAAAATATTACAAAACCTTCTCTAAAATATTTGGACAGACCAAATTCTGGAACTTGGCTACTTTGTCAACCAATATAGATCACTTTAAGAGTAAGGCATGTAGTAGTCTTCAATGTCACAGGGGCAACTGTCTACCTAAAGGCCTATCTTGCATTGTCTTACGTTATTGTTTGAGCCCACCCTCAGGAGAACACTGAACAGCAACAGTGTATGTGGTAGCTTTGCAGAGACAAAGCCACTGCTCTCTAAAAAGAACATTACTGTCTATCAGGTGGCACGTGGGAAATCCAGAAGGCTTATTCAAAACCTTTTGTGTAAGGATGAGACAAAGTTATTTTATGTCAAGAAAGAAAACCCTTAATTACAGCGCAAGTAACTTATCCTCATCTACGAAACATGGTGATGGTAGTGTCATTGCCATTTTTCACATGTTTCTGTATCTGGCTCAGATGGTATCTTACCACCATGAAATGATTGAGTACCAAAAATCCCAATTTTAAGTAGGAATTTCAGTGCACCCGAAATGAATCTCAATAGAAAGTGGGTCACACAGCAAGACGTCAACCTAAAGAAAGCAATCTGTTTTTTATTTACTGTACCAAAATGAATAAAGACCAATGGCAATATAATATATTGGAATGATTGACTTCTGAGCTTAATCCAGTACAAATGTTGAGAGAAGTTCATGTCTGCCAACATCCCACAGTTGAAGCGGTTCTGTATACAGGGGGTTTACATTTAGTTTCAGCTGCACACTAGATAACAAAGGTTTACACATTTGCTGTTCATAATATTGGTTAATTTCCCTTCTAAAATCTCAATCTAATGGGTTTACAAACGTTCATGCGTCATTGTAGTGGGGAGCTCATTTGACTTTAATTACAGTTCTTGTTCAGAAAAAAAAAATCAGTGACCCAGTAGTACGAATGGCAAATTCCCAGACGTCTCTCTCACCACTGTAATCAGAGACACTCGAGTTTGGCTATTTAAGATTAGATTTGGACAAAGGAACGACGAGCTGCCTGACTGAAAAAAAACTGTCGAACTTAATACGCAGTTGATTTCTAGATTTGAACTCTTGTCCGATTATTAGCCTTTACAATTCATAAGGTTCGCTTCGAGTTACACAACTACGTCATCCCTTGGTACACGTGACTCAGCCAGGACTCTCAGGACGGAGTTTAGGTCGGTGTTAGGATCGAGCGAGCTTTCGGCAAACACAGATCTACTTCTGTTCGAAAACGATTGACTAACGTGGGGCAAATCTTATCTTCTGGGATCGTATAGGCCTACCGTCTGGTTGAAGTGACGGGGTGGACGGGAAGCTCTCTGGATGAAAGGCGATTGTCATCCCCATCAGCGCCCTGCGTCTCCGTCTCTAACGTGCACACGTGGAGCAGCGAGACCTCTGATCTGTCCCTCCCCAAACCAAGGACACCCGTGCGTACCGCGCGCTCCGCGTATCTCTTTGCAGCGCAGTTGCTTCGCTTGTACCTAAAGTTTTGGAGCGCCTCAAAGATGAGCGACCTGGAGGAAGACTTCGCAAAGATCTTGCTCTTAAAGGAGGAGAGGATTCGGGATTTAGAGCGGCGCTTATTGGAGCGAGAGGACGAAATACAGGAGCTGAAAAGGAAGCTGCACAAGTGCCAGTCAGTTTTACCGAGCGCGCAGGTGATTGAGCCGCGGACGCGACGCGCGCAAGGCATTTCAGCCGAACCGCAGACGCACCAGGACTTAAGCAGACAAACCTTTCGAAAATACGCCAAGTCTGACAGGTGAGTTCTTATAACCATTTCTGAACATTCATGATGTTTGGACACTTTTTAGGATTCTGCTTCTTGTGCGCGTTTCTTGTCATGGGTTGTGTGGCACCCGTACAGTCCTATGAATGATGGGCTTGCCTGGTATGAACAGTGCAGTTCTTTCATTCTTATTCGCGGATGATGACCGCGCATCTTTTTCTAACAGACGAAGGGGGAGCGAGAGGAAGAGTCTATAATTGATCCAAACCATCATCATGTCCCCAGTGGGAGGCCAGCACAGGAAGCATAGTACATTATCGGCTTTTAGGTTCTGAAGGCGCAGCGCCCGAGAGCCTGTCTGAGGATATATGATACGCCATTAGAAAAGCGCTCAGTTTGACCATATGTTCAAACCCTGCCTCGCGTCTCCGGCTTCATTCTCCCCGTCACCTCCTCTTTGTTATATAGATATAGATATAACAACTTAATATATCAATAGAGGTCACCACAACATGACACACGTTAAGAACCTAAACCACATCATGTAATTAGACTGACCCATTCTTTCATAAGACAGCATTTTTTGTCCATTTAACGGTTTATTTATTATATTATACTTATTCGCTTCAATCTCAGGGAAATGAAAAGTTGCCACACAATCAACGTACAAAACTTTCCAAACTCACCTGGTCTGGGAAATCATTGATTTTACTAGGATTGGTTAGGATATCAGATCAGAGAAAATCCAGAACAATTCAAGTAACACAAAAGTTCGAGTTTAAAATTGTAATCCCACAATCCCTTACCCACCCAATGCAATGATTAAACTCAAATACATTGTCATATACGTAAACACCACAAGATGTCAGCACATCCATAGTTTAGTTGCTTATTTAAAGGCTTGTGACGTGTGACTAGTAAATTATAATAATTACAATTAAAACCATTTTAATATGTGATTAAAATATCCTGTTTATAATAATACGTGTTTTAGCTTTAGGTAAGGTCCGTCTGGTTACCGGTTACATAAATAGCCCTAATAAAAGCTATCCAGTGGCACAAAATATTGATATTTAACTGTTTCACAAGAATTTTGTACACTTTGTGCTATATGATATGAGACCACTTTGATCTATTTGTTTTGAGTGTTGTGTGGCTGTAAAGTGGTTATTAGTATTGCTTTGAGGGTGTTGTACAGATTACACAGGAAGGATTCACTCTGTGCTTAATAGGTATAAAATGATAGTCCTTATCAGGACTTACAGATCCCTAAATAAGGTTGCAATTCACAGGTGTTAAATAAGCAGTGTGAGCTTTGTGATTTGTTGCTGAGCAAAAAAAAGTGACTTCACTCTACACTAGTTGGAAGCTTCCCCAATCACATATATTTCTCCCATCAAAGCCTATTTAAAGTATGCATTTTGAAAACGTGAAAACATGGCAGCAAGTCACTCAAGAGGCGCAGGAGTTTTTGATCTCTATCTTTTAACTGTAGTGCTATTAAGAGTTTCATATGCCTTTAAAAATAATATCGCCACACTCCAAATCTTTTGCCACACTATGTACTGGATTTCCTTATTGAATTGGCTTAAGATATTTCTTTGTTTCAACTGCCAATGTTTGGATCATGTTTTCTTTCAATTTCAGTTCAAGTATGTTGAAGTCTGTGATCATGCCCTTTAAACTGTAGACTAATTAAGCTTCTTAAGACACGTGCAATTATCTGTTTCATGGAGGCAAATCACACACAATTTTGTTTTTCCCCTCAACACTGTCAGTATTTTATAAGATTTATTTGATGTATGCTTTTCAAAGCCCATATGTTCAGTTGTTAAACAAAAATGATTTGTTGTCATATTTATTTGTTGGCTTAGTGATTATTTTTTTCCCCCAGGGCACAATAGGTTTATAAACTATTAATTGTTGTAAGCCTGCCATTTTTTTAACCAAATTTTAAATTCCTTAAATTCCTGTACCAATTGTTCTCTGGTTAGAAATCCTTTTAGGAAGTTACACATATTGTATTTAATATACTTGTTTGTATTTATACTTTTAATACCTCTATTATAATATACTAATATAGGATACTATAGTATACTATAATATTTTAGGATACTAATTTCAGAATGTGTGAATGAAAATCTGCACATCCAGTTTGACCCGTTACTGCAAGATGCAGATCTGTCAGCCTATAATTATGAAATAGTGTAATTATTAGGATATTGAATTCAAGAAAACAAAAGTTTCTTGTCCATACGATACACAGTTTCTGCTTAAGAAAATGGACCAAGTCACATGTAATTCTCACAAAATAATTCTGATTCTCAACACTGGGGTTAACCATTGTGCTAGGCAATCAATAACTTTTATGCAAATTCATCAGGGTTGTTGGAGCTGCACGTCACTCTTATGATCCATTTGGTGAATTCTTTTACACCTTATATTTTGAAAACGTAGATCATCCTAAATTTCCAACCAGTTGAACACACACTGACAATTACTATACCAGCTTACCTGACCCATCTAATGTGGATAAAGCAACTCACTTAACAATGTGAAAAACAAGGACTGCCATAATTATCTCTCTTCTATCTATGAAGGCAGAAGCTGGCTAGCAACCTAGGCCTTTTGCGATGCTGCTGTTTTGCTTAGTTGTTAGTGATTTAGGGTTCATAGAGAGCACACTGACTTCTGTGCCTGTAGGCACCAAAGAACAGCAGCTCTCATCACATTACAGCAGATCCCTTTACCATTGATTTGTGGAGGAAGAGCCATGCAGGAAGTTTATAGAGGTGAAATTTAAAACCTGTCTCCAAGAAAGGTCTTCACAAGGGCAGAGAAATTAGAACTAATCTGCTCTAAACCATATAAAATATTCTCTAAAAGAAACATGCAAAACAAATCAATTGCCATTTTAGATTATTAATGATGTTTTTGAATCTGACCTTAAAATAAAGGTTATCCAGTTCCATTATGCAATCAGGGCACAATAAACAGTAGGGTCTCTGTATTCATGTGCCACTTGAAAGTTTTAGTATAGCTTTTAAGATGACATCTGGCAAGGGTTGTAGTTTTTAAACAATGGCAGGTTGTGCTTCTGTGACTGTAGGTATAGATATTGGTATTGACTATTTTTTTTACTCTAAATATATTATCCACATTTCTCACTAAGCCCATGGTTATCTGTTCTGCCCTGGACTATCTGCGCTTCACTGGATCACACCTTATGAGATTTGGAAGTGAATAAGACTTCAGTGTATAGGTTTAGATGTATTTTAAAAACTATAGTATGTCAGAACAGAAGGGTGCTGTTTTCTGTAGATTGGGCTTAGGTTGCACAGCAGAGGGTGCTTTTGAGCTTTGTTTGGTAGGCTTGACATTTTACACATTTAACTTTGCATATACTGTATTGTAATAGATATGAGAAAGATTAAACATTTATTTAAGAAAAAGCTCTCATTACAAACTTGTTTTTAACAAATTTGAGCCGGTTATTAGCACACTAAAATTTTGTTCAACAAAAGGTTACTGCAATAAAATGAGACACAAGTGGCTATAGAAATTGTTACGTCTGAATATTTTATATTTAAAAAATGTTATATTAACATTATTTGAGAGGTTTATACTGCCTGAACACATTTTGTCACCAGGTCTCCAAATAGCAAGTCCTCTGGCTCAGTGATAAGAACCAGCTGCTGGAAATGCAAGTTCATAAAGGCCTGGTTTTTAATCTTGAATAGGGTTTGCAATGTTAAAGTCAGGTGGTGTGTTTATGGAATGCTGCAATGGACTGGTGCCCTATTCAGACCCTTCGATGCAACCATGTGCAAAGTATGCAGGTGTAATACAGGAAGTTTCACTATTCCAGGTATTGCAAATCATTCACACAGCCTTGGTAATCAAACAATTATGTTTGTAAACCATTTAAAATATCTTTAAAGTTATACGAGATTGCATGTTGTTGAAAGGCAAAAGTATGTAAACATTTCACTGGTGCAACCTTCTTGTGCAGCAATATCTGTTTCCAGGAACTTTTAATCAGTCTTGAATATTTATTCCAAAACTTAGTGACATAGCATTTGACAATTGTCTTGCTAGATTTTGAAATTCATTGCACTAAAAATGATCCCAAGCTGTCCTGGCCCAGATGTAGCAAAATAGGCCCAAACCATGATACTACCACTAGCATGTTTCAGAGATGGAACAATACTTTTATGTTTACCTTTCTCCAGACATAGGGCTTCTTATTTAAACCAAAAAGTTATATTTTTGGTCTCGTCTGTATAGAAATCTTCTGTCTTCTGTCTTCTGACTTGCCCACATAGTCAGCAGTTTGCTAAATACCTGTGCCAGTGTTCTTTTAAATGGCATGCACACCATTGTTGTTCAGGGTTGACGGTTAGTATTGCCCCCGTTTAGAATTTACCCTGATCTGATTATATTTTAGGTCATATGTATACAGAAATAAAGAAATGTCTAAAGAGTTCACAAACTTGTTGAAATCTACTATACTATATACTATATACTATACTGTTGAGTTACTACACTGCTGCATGTTACCAAATCAATGTAATCTCCCAGGTTAATTTGTAAATACTAAACTACACCTGTAAACCCATTTTATGGTGAAATATTTGTGTAATGCAATTTATCACTCTCACGTGTAGTGTTCAGTATCTGTGACCTTGCAATTGTTGCAGACTGTAGCTAGCTGTAATTTGCCTACTTAATTTGTTTGGTCTTCGAGGTTAGGGGCTGGATTGTAGTGCTCTGTGCAATCACCTGAGCAGTTCCAGTGCTTGGATTCTAGCGTTGGCTTAATGCTAGCTGATCCAGTGCTTGCGAGAACAAAATGACTGTACAAATGTGTTGCAACTTCAGAAACCTTGTTGATTAAACCTGCTCAGCATGTAATTAGCCTGTTGATGCTGATACTTGCATTTTGTCCAACATGGCACACGCTGTAAGCTGATTGCCAATCTGCAAAATAAGCCTCACACAAACACACACGAAATCTATCTCTTAGCTAATGCTTCCATTAGTAAAGTCTACAGGGGAAGAGAAATTCGGTCACTGATGTATTTAGCATGCCCTAGTTGCAAACGCATTCTTCCGCACCTAAAAGTATGCTAAAACAGTATCCCGTGGTTACTATGGAAACCTATACTGACGTGTTCACACCAAGTAGTAGGGTAGTGTGTGGATTAGGTTCTTGCTAAGGAATCCTGCGTGACGCACGCACGCGCGCGAGAAGAGCGGGAGGAGAGACTTTACATTCTCCAGTACAGATGTGCTCCGACTCAGCTGCTTTCATTCTCACGTCACCGGCATCTTCTACAGCCCCAACGGTGGCGTTTTGATCAACAAGTTGCTTTTTTCCTCCGAGAGTGAAGCATCTGAGGGAAAGTTGGTTGAAGAAGTGTGGCGGCGCTGGGAGAGCGTGAGAGCCAGCCATGGGCACTCTGAGAGACCTCCAGTACGCGCTCCAGGAGAAGATCGAGGAACTGAGGCAGAGGGACGCGCTTATTGACGAGCTAGAACTGGAACTGGACCAGAAGGACGAACTGATTCAGAAACTGCAGAACGAGCTGGATAAATATCGCTCAGTGATCCGGCCGGCGACCCAGCGAGTGCACAAAGAGAGCGAGCTCCAAGAGCAGCACCGCAGCAAGAGACAGGCGATCTCTGCAGAACCCACATCTTTCGACTTCCAGCAGCTGAGCCATGTAACGCTGCCCTTCTACCCTAAGAGCTCACAGTAGGTTCATTATACAGCTTTCTAATGGTCGATCTCACGCACAATTCGGGTTTACCATGGGAAAAGTTCTGAGTGATATGATGGTGTAATACCAATATAGCCAAAAACTCTCTCTGTGAATACTGTACTAAGTAATTACAGTAAAGTTACTGTGCCGTATCCAGGGCTGTTACACGGGCTGGATGGCTGTCTCTTCTCGTTGTCTAGTTCCCTCTTAAAAACACAGTTTTGTGTGTAAGTAATTGAACATTTTCTTAATAACGATTCACTCTTTTGCTTGCACTTTGATACCAAAACGTGCCATAAAATCATCATGATTCAGTCATGTGCAAACCAGTCCTGGTGAAATGATTTCTCAAAGTAATCTTTGCAGGGAACAAATTTGAATATTTACATTTATAGCATTTAGCAGATGCCCTTATCCAGACTTACAACTGATACAATCATACAATCCAAGCAGTTGTTGGTTTGCTCAAGGACCCAACTGTGGCAACTTGGCAGATGTGGGATTTGAACCCTGGATCTTCTGGTCCAGAGTCCAGTACCTTAACTGCTAGGCCACCACAGTCACAGAATATAAAAACGTTCAGTGAATTTGAATGCATACATTTGAAAACCCACTGTTGTGCCGCGACCTAACACCATAGACTAACACAATGGTGACCTGGGATCAGTGCCTTCTGGCTAGGTTGGGTATCACATACAGATATGACAGGGGGTATCTGAAGATAGAGTCTGGCTGGTGAAGCAGCATTTGGTACTCCAGCCATCCTTATGCCCGAACAGTGTTCTTCAAGGATAAGTGCTGAGACTACGAGCACACTGAGTCATTGACTTAGTTGACTAAAATTACCAGATTAGTTGACAACTAAATAAATAGTTGATTGTTTGGTAAGATCATCACATGTGTTTCTTGCTCTAGCTAGGACTGTTTGTATCTCCATAAGCAAGGTCCTCAAGCATTTCACACTTAACTTAGACAAAGTTAATCAACTGTACTACAGTATTTGTACACGTCTTTTGTTGGTATCAACAAAAGATCAGAGAAAGATCAGAGAAAGATCACTTTCTCTATGTTGAGGCATTTGAAGACGTGTCGTTTCACTCAGTGAAGATGATTTATCTCAGGAAGTTGGTTGCGATGGCCAGCAAATGTTAAAAGCCGTCCTACTTCATGATATGAGCTGTAACATTTTCTCTACCAAAATATATGTTCTTTTAAATGGTTAATGGAGTTTGAATATAGATGCAAGTAACTTTTTCTTCATGTTGAGCCTGTTCACATTTTCAAATAATATTTACAGGTGTAAACAATGCATCGTTCTCTTAATGTCAAGGCCACTGTTGCAACTTAAGCAAAAATAGGAGAACAGGTTTCTGTTTGCCTTGAGCTCTCAGTGAACTTTACTGAAAGCTCACAGTTTCAGCAGACGAAGAGTCAATGCTGAAATAAAAGATTTACACAATCATTCAGATTTAACTTGGCAAATTTAAACTTGTCTCAAATGTTTACCACTGTTTGCTGAATTTGAACACACCTCACGTTTATGGCTGGACACACTGACTTGTTTTGACAGGAGAAAAAGTTTTTATTTATTTATCTTTTAAAATAAAAGCAGGAATTATATTATTTTTATATAACGGAAGCAGATATTAGCAGGAATGTGAAACTGTGATTTTGTGAACGCAGTATTAATCTTTATTGTCTTCAGTGGCAGTTAAAAATGTATAAAACAACCTTAAGCTTGTGCAGATATATAAGATTTATTTTGTTACTGAGCGAATCTTAACACGAATACAGTAGTTTCATGTTACTGACCCTGATCAGTGGATTACAGGTGATGTGTACTGTAGATATAAATATTAAATGTTTAAGTTTGCTGCTTGTAGTTTTCTTTGTTTAGAAAATCAGCAAAACATTCAGTCACTTTTTGTCAGTAGTTTACTATTGGTTAATTCAAAATTTAGCCTGAAGTTTTTGTGTTAATCACTGGGGTCTGGCTTGAATTGCCATATAAACACATAATAAAACACACACACAATTGATGAGTCATTTATATTAAACAAAAAGCATGAGAACCTTTTGGGTAGTGACCAGAAACCAGATGTTTAATTAAATAAGACGAGGTTTGAACTGTGTGTTGTATAGATATCCTCTCGTATAAAGACATGCAATTGATCAGTCTTTCTTCGTAACTCTTGGGATCTGTTCATGTGACCCATGCTCCACAACTTATTATAGGGAGCAAGAAAATGTTATAAAACATCTCCACAGAACTATTTTTCTATCAATCTGAATACAAATGAAGAGAATTTTGTACAGTTGCTACTCTTGCAATGATTGCACCAAGAGAACATTTTGCACATTTTGAAAAAGAGCTTCTAAGCATTACATAAACATAAACATAAAATCTTGAGGACTTGCAAAAATTTCTGCTCATGTCTCCTCTATAAGAAAATGCAGAATAAAATGCTGTTAAACAAAACACACCGTCATGCAAACCACACAAATTACCACCTTGGTTTTGATGAAAGTTGACGTTATTGGAAGATATGCACAACACAATATTTGAATGAACAAAAGTGACTGCACAATGCCACCAAACATCACATCTGTTAAGGATGGTGGCATAAATTTAATAAATGTTATATCCAGGTAGAACTTCCTAATCCAGCTTGATAAAGGCTAGGTAATGCAACAAGATTGTAATGTGAAACACACAAATTATGATAGACAATGTCGTCTTAAAATAATACATATTCCACTAACAGTTAGCTTTTACATAAATGAAACAAATTTAATTTGTAGTTGGTTTTCATAATGCAGTCGAATCCGGTTAATAGGAACAGCCGCTTATTCGGACCGAATCCTAAAGTACAGAAACAAATCCTATTATATTCGTGTAATGTTATTCGCTTATTTGGACCAAAGAACGTGAGAGCGAATAAGAAAAATAAGCCACAAGTCGCCACCTAGCGGATGCAAAGTGGATCATCTATACGTGTATATTGCACAATAAAAGTTTATTAAACATGTAATATGTTACATAGAACATCCTGTCTTGTAACATAGGGCATGCTTGTTTAATTGGACCAGCCGGTTATTAGGACCAAAACGATGTGGTCCGATTAACCGGAATCGACTGTATTGTAATTTTTCCACCTCTCTACTTTTGTAAATGGAATCCAAATACATAAATAAAAGAATCTTTCCTGGCACCATTTTCTCTGCAAAATAAAGCTAATGAAACTTAATTAAAAGTGAATGAATGATTATACGTTTTGCTTTATTTTAACTTCATACATATACTACAAGGTTAAGTTTACTGTTAGTACACTCCTATGCATTGGTCTATATTATCACTCACTCACACTCATTTTCTTATCCACTTGATCCTGGGCAGGGTCATGAGAGGACCAGTGCCTTACCGGTAACATGGGGCGCAAGGCAGGAACATCATATTCATCACACTAGGATCACTTTAGAGACAGAAATTAACCAAACATGCATTTCTTTGTACTGTGGGAGAAAAAAAGAGTACCCGGAAGAAACCCACACGGTTACGGGGAGAACCTTCTATCTGTGAGGTGACAGTGCTACCCAGCGAGCCACTGTGCCACCCTGGCTTATATTCCATAGAGTAAATCTACACCAACACATTTACTGTATATGAAAGCTCTTGTTCTTCATATCTTATCACATTTAATTAATTATTAATGTGATTAATTAATTGGTAATAAAGAGCAGTATTAAAAGTCCAACAAGTTTAAAGGACATAGGACATTTTATAAAAACCTTATACAGTCTAGACTGTAATAGTTGCATCACTATGTTTAGTACTTAGTGTTTGGAGAATGTTGTAGTATATTATGACCTGAATAGCAATTACATTTTATTGTAACAATGAATGTTCTAACTAATAATATGATGTCATATATCTCTTTCATTATTATGTATGTATGGAATGTAGTGAAGCCATTTACAGTCATTATTAGTTAAAATGTCTGTATATAATGCTAAAATTGCCCTACCACCAATAAGAATGAACTATGAAAATAATGAATCTATTCCAATCGGTTCTTTTTAAGACTACTTTAAGACCATTTCTTTTTTAGACTGTACTACTTAACTATTATAGTGCATTAAACCAACCCTAAATATGATGCATGTCAGGAATATGAACATAGCCCTAACAAGTATTTTTAGTGAAGAATTCAACAATGCTTTCTCAGTTAATCTCGTCCTGAATTGAAAAGGCTATTGCACTAGGCTGTTGAGTCAGGCTGGTGTATTTAACAGAATGCTGTAAAATGCGTTTCCATTTATGTGTCAGTGAAGAACAGTTTTTCACAGCTTCAAGATCAGAAATAAGCCTTAAAAACGGTGTTTGAGAAAGGCTTGATAATACAACATGTCAGTTCCTGGGTGCCAATGGGTTTGAATGAGCCTACTTTGTTTAACGGACAGATTATTTGTTTACCAAAGCAGTTGCATGGAATATGATGCTGTGCCTGTTTTTTTGGTGACGTACCGACCAGTTTTCCAACGTAACATAATGACAACACTCATTAAACGTTTGGGTTAATGTGGATTTAATGTGTTTTCATTTAGATCTAATGTGTACTGGTTAATTAACTCACTATTAGTAGACTAATGGATTAGTGGCTACGTATCATCACTGACTATTAGAGCTGCATTAACCATTGACATGCACATGTTCTTGAGTGTACTCGATCCCTGTTTTTTCAAATGTTTCAAGTTCTGTCATTTTTTAATGTGGCTTTAATGTTTTTAGGTTTAGATTTAATGCATTTTGGGTAATTAACTCAAGATCAGTAAAGGTGTCATGCATTGGTAATACTCGTTTTCATTCACATTCATCTATTAGAGTCCTGCTATTATTCAAATTCAAATTTGCATTGAGTTAGATTGAAAACAGTGCTAGTTCTGTCTTCTGATAAAGGTTCACTCTGGACATAGTGGCCACATTATTAAAATGAACCCAAACATCACAAGTTTTATTTTAAATTCATTTTTTAAAGCAGTAGTCCATTGCAGGGCACATGCGTGCACGTTCGCGCGCACACACACACACACACACACACACACACACACTTACACCTTAGACACACTATCTGGCTCAACTCACATCTTTGAAATGTGAGAGGAAACTGGAGTACCTGGATTAAATCCACACAGACATGGGGAGAACATGTAAACTTCACACAGGCAATGGCTGAGACAGGACCCAAACAAGGCTGTAGAGCTGTGCGACAACAGCATAAAAGAACTGAGCCACTATGGGGCACAAATTTTGAGTTCACGCCATGCCTTATTGAGCATGCCCTGGTCAAGATTACAGGCATGTAATCCATGTCACCCATCTCGGAGAACATGGTGTAGGTTTAAGTGTGCCCTGTTGAAAAGAAACAGTTAAAAGAAATCTGGAAATTGCTTTGTTTAACAAAAATTTAATCAGAATTCAAAGCCGTTTTGGTCCAGGGTATATTTATTCTCATAACTTCTATAGCAATATACTACATCCTATTTTGCAGTATTGTCCATATACTATACTAAGGGATGTTGTAATGCAATCTATTGTAATACAGGTATTGGATGCAAGCATGAAAATAATTATGTAAATAAAAGTTTCGCATGTAGAACGTGAGGGTTATAGGTAGGTCAGAAAATGGTTTGTAAAGGTGTATACAGTTTTCCCACCTACAAAGAATGGAGAGGTCTGCAATTTTTTTTATCATAGGTACACATCAACTGTGAAAGACAGAATCTAAAAAATATAGAAAATCACATTTAATGATTTTGTTGGTTTAACTTTAAGAAGTCCTGCTATTTTGCAGTCATTACCTCTATTAATTGAACCTGTTTAAACTAGTAACCTGTATAACATACACCTGTCCTCACACTCAATCAATCAGCTCTCCACCATGCCCAAGACCAAAGAGCTGTCTAAGACTGGGATGGGCTACAACACAATTATTATAAAATGGAAGAAAAACAAGATGACTGTCAATCTTATTTTGTCTGTTGATCCATGAAAGATCTCACCTCGTGGGGTAAGGATGATTCTGAGAAAAGTCAGGAATCAGCCCAGATCTACATGAGAGGAAATGGTCAATGACCTGAAGAGGGCTGGGACCACAATTTCAAAAATTAGTAGTAACACACTACGCCGTTCTAAATTAAAAGTTTGCAGGGCATGCAAAATTCCCCTTGCTCACGCAAGCACATGTCCAGACCCGTTTGAAGTCCACCAAGGACCATCTGGATGATCCAGAGGAGGCATGAGAGAATCCGATCATGTGGTCAGATGAGACCAAAATAGAGCTTTTTGGTATGAATTACACTCACCGTGTTTGGAAGAAGAAGGATGAGTACATCACCAAGAACAACATCTCAACAGTTAAGAATAGGGTGGAAACATAATACTTTGGAAGTGCTGTTCTGCAAAGGGGACAGGATGACTGCAACGTACTGAAAGGAGGATGGATGGGGTCATGTATTTTGGCCAACAACTTCCTTCCCTCAGTAAGAGCATTGAAGATGGGTCGTGGCTTAGTCTTCCAGCATGACAAAGACCCAAAACACAGAACAGGGCAACTAAGGAGTAGCTCAGAAATAAGTATTTCAAACTCCTGTAGTGGCCTAGCTAGTCTCCAGACCAGAACCAAAAAGAAAATCTTTGGAAGGAACTGAAACTTTCCTGCTGCAATGTGTGCAAATTTGGTCAAGAACTATAGGAAACCTATGACCTCTGTAATTGCAAGGCTAGAAGAGACTGATTAGATTCTGACTCTCACAGTGAAAGTGTACCTATGATAAACATTACACACCTCTCCATTCTTTGCAGATGGGAAAACATGCAAAATCGGCAGTGTATCAAATACTTATTTTCCCCACTGTATGTCTGTAAATGAACCCTGAAACTTGACAATTATGTGTGATCTATCTGTACTGGTCAGCAGTCTATTGCCTTTTTTTTATCTAAGACCGAATAAATGCTAAGTGATAATGTTTATTTGAATGGAGCATTTACTTTCTAGTGTTGAATAGAGTACTTGTGCATTGACACTGTTATTGTTTTTAAGATTCACTACAGAGTGAAGTAATTGAATAAAGTTTTTTCAGGGACTGTAATGGATGTCTAGATGAGGCTAATTTTTTATTATTTACTAGAGGTCAGTATGACACATTTTGTATGACACATTTTTTTACTCCTCGCTATAATGCAGTGTATGATTACAGATACTCAGTAATTCACGTCACTAAACTGTGGATAACTCCACTTCCACTATATAAAACTGATGGAATATACCAACGCACTTTTGTAATGCAAACATTGTAACTTTAGTACCCATATAATAATATAAAATAATCTGGCTGGATTATTTTAACCCAAAATCACAAAAAAAATGCATGGAAAATACAAATAAAAATATATAGCACCCCTCATATTGAACTAAAATGATATTGAACTTGTCACTGATAATGTACACTGTGTCCATTTTTTTCAACAAGGACCTGGAATGCTGATACGTTTGACGACGATACACATTTCCACTGTGTGAAGGTCCATTCCAGTTTTCTCCTAGCCCAGAGAATTTGATATCGCTTCTGAAGAAGGTTAATATTAGTAATGCACCAATAACATCATTGGGCATTGTGCTCATGTACTTGTACTCATAGAATTACTCTGATACGTGGCACCCCATAGCAAAGATAGCGATGTCAGTTTGGAAATATTTTCGAATATGTTTAGCACAGCTGACTGCACGATGCAAGCACATGAAGTATATTCATTTTGTTATACTCAAAGTAAGGACAATCTTATGAAAGAAAACCGTTTATTGTAAGTAATTACTTTTGCCAAAGTAATCCCCTGCCCATGTGGTTACATCTGCTATTGCTGAATAACGGTCCTTGATGCAGTGCCGTGTGAGGTATTGAAGATCACAGGTCTTCAATTTAGGTTTGTGCCCTTGACCTTCAAGGACTGAAACTGCTCTAGATTTGTTGAATCTTTTAATGATATTATGCATTGTAGAGGAAGAAATAGGCAAAATGTTCATTGAGGTACATTGTTTTTAAACATTTTAGTAATTTTCTCACACATTTGTTGACAAACCTGAGTTTCTCTGGCCAGATTTGCTCATCATAGATTCAGTCTCAGTGGGTAGCACCACTGCCTCACAACAAGAACATCCCTGGTTCAATATCAGAGTGTAGCAGCCTGGATCATTTCTGTCTGGAGTCTGCATGTCCTCTCCATGTCTGTGTGTTTACTCCACTTTACTCCCAGAGTCCAAAAATGTGTGTTAGGTTAATTTGTGTCTCTAAAAAGTGACCGTTAGTGTGTGACTATGCCCCCTATGATGGATTGGCGCCCCATCTAGAGTTGTTCCTGCCCTTGCGGCCAGAGTTGCCGGGTGGGCAATGGATGGATGGAAACATGATTTTAATCACCCCTTGACATCTGTTTTTTATATAT
>JAUZST010025640.1:0-30807 GCA_034779995.1 Parotocinclus haroldoi | reverse complement strand
TATATATATAATTTTTTTAACGTTGCGGTATATATATATATATATATAGGTTTTTTCAATGTTAATTACATTTTCATTTTTACAGGTACTTTTTTGCAGTCTTAAGCTAAAAAATATTTTGTTGGGGGGAAACAGAACTCGATGTTTACTTGCTTTTTTGCATTACAAACTTTTTTGGACTTCTGCTTCTGCAATTAATAAAACATGTCATTTGACCAGGGGTGGTTGAATTTTTGCATGAGAATGTACGTATTTGCACAACACAGCACATTTCCTGAACCCAGACTGTCTTTGATCAGCTTCCTGAAGGCAGCGTGATGAAAAAGTGCCATTTCTGAGGCCTGGGGAAGCTTCTCTGGTGAATTCGTAGGATTTGGTGAAGAAACTCATCAGTCATTCCTGAAAAAAGGAAGAAAAAAAAGAAAAGAAAAGTAACAGGGGAGCAGGATGCACCCTGCAGAACACACGCCACCCCGGCCTGCCCCCTCGTTCCTGTCTTTTTTCGCCCCGAGTCGTTTGTGTCTCACACTGGATGACTTTCAAAGTGACACATTTCCCCCCAGTGCACACACACACACACACACACACACACACACACACACATACACACATACACACATATATGGTAATTGGAATGCAAATCCTTTTCTACGCTGCTGGTTTTATTGGAGCCACATCAGAGAGGAGCCGAATATCGACAGTCAGGGTTCACTGTGACACCAGTGCATTCTGGGATTAGACTTCATGCTGATGGAGTCGCTGTGAATAAGTTAAAATGTGACCACTTTCCAGCTTTTACCGTATACGGCTTTCACGGAGCGTCTTCGTCCACCGTCTTAATCGGATTTACTCTGAAAACTGGACAGAGTTACACTTCTGTAACAATGTGACCGCGGTATCTGAAGTTTATTAACCCTTTAAGGAACGTTATTTTTTATTTAAAAAACAAACTTTCGAAATTGAGTGTTACCCGTCTCGTACAAAAGCTGTTCTTTAATTAGATGTCCAGATTTTGGTGATTTTTGAGGAATATTGTGTTCGTATTAACTATATAATTCTGATAAACTGTGTTTAAAAAGCTTAAAGCTAACGTTTATTATGCTTTTAATGATTTTTTTTTGAGGAAACATCACAAAGGCCTCGCTTGTACTGTCAGATGGGATGTTGATTTGATTCACTTCCCCTGTGAATGATGCATAAGAGGGATTTAGTGCTGTCTTTTTGACTATCTCTCTCTTTTTTAAGTAATGTTTCAATGATCATCTGATTAATGTAGGTTTTAACTATCACAATAAATTACAACAGGAACTAAAAATCTGTCTCTTAACCCCAGACTCGGTGGCCATAAACAGCCAGTCAACACTTCCACAAGTCTTTCGTTCACATCACGGTTGCCATATCCACTTATTCTTAGCAGTTTCAGGTTTTTCTTATGTAAGTGTCACTGATCAAGTTGTTGCCTTTTTTTCTCCCAATTTGCCTCTTTGCCCCTCTCCATAATCTGGTTATTTGTTTCCTTCAAGAGATCTGGCAACCCTGATTCAGTTTGTGTGTATGTGTGTATACCTTGTCTTGCAATACTTGTAAAGTACTTGTCCCTACAACAATGGGAAAACCTGGAATCTTGACTAATGAGGAGTGTTTTTCCAGTCCTTACTTCTTTAACTGCTTTTTTTTGCAATTACATCAATGGAAGGTCTTTACAATTATAGTAAGACGTGTGTGTGTGTGTGTGTGTGTGTGCGTGGGTGTGTGCACGCGCACACGTTATTACTCTACCTACATTACCGGTCATGTGCTTGCTTGCTCACGTATTGACTACAGAGTGTTGTAACTTGGTTGATGTCTTTAGAGACTGGTAGCAAATGAGTGATGGCACAGTTTTAGGCCACATTTACCTTTTTCCCTCTAGACATTTGGTCGACATTACCCATGGTAGATTCAAAGTGGCCCTTTACCTGTTTCTCAGAGTTTGAATGCCAGGAAGAACTTTATTGTGATTGGCAACATGAGCTAAGAGAATTTGGCTATCAAAACACTTACTATTGTCATAACTGAGCCATTTCTAAGCCAGAACTATCTATTCTCTTTGTTTAAGCCAAGCTGTAAATAGTGGTCAAGTGTATGTAGCTATCCTATTGTAAGTAGTACACCTGTATATTCTCAATAACCAATGACTATATACAGTAAATCGGTTCATCTGGCTAATCCTCTGTTTTGTTCCTAATACTGTCATTAGCCATTATGGCTGCCTTCAGATAAAAGGATCAATCATCAGTGGTTTCAGTCATCCGTGTTTTCAGCGGTATCTTTGACACATTTCCGTATCGTATCATTTGCACAGTTTTCTTGTGAACATATCCTTTATATTTACATTACAGTAACCTAAAACGACAAAGTTAATACCGGGGCAACAACCATTTCTGAGATTGTCCTGCCTCACATAATATAATGAGGCCATTAAATGATCACTAATTCGATAAGTGTAACTAATAATTCCGTAGAGTTGAGCTTAACAAACTGGACACAAACTGAGGCAGCACCGGACGAGGTCGGTTTAATTCCATGTGAATGTCTCTCTAAGTAGTTAAGTCCCACAGGAGCAGAAAGCTCTCCAACCATCTGCTCCTTATTGCTGGTCTAATTCCTTCGCTGTTCCGTGTGTGTGTGTGTGTGTGTGTGTATGCAGTTATCTTTTTGGCCCTTACTGGGCACATTTACACCCCTCATCATTAACCATCATTCCTCTGGCCTTGACCATCCTTATGCGCCTCACACACACTACAGTCATGCATACTGCAAAATAAAATACGCACAACTTACCATCCAAAGCTTTCTGTAAATATACACTACCGCAAATATCTCATCAACCAATCAAACAGCAGAAGCTCAACGCATTTAAGACTGTGGACCTGAACAGGATGAGCTGCTGAATCAAAACGAGCAGCAGAATGGGGAAGAAAGGTCATGTGACTTTGAACGTGATATGATTGTTAGTCTGAGTATTTCAGGAACTACTGATCTACTGGGACTTTCACACAGCGCCACCTAGGATTCAAAGAATAGTCTGAAGAATGTGTGTGTGTGTGTGTGTGTGTGTGTAATTATATGTACATATTCAAAAGTTAAATGTTTACTGACAAAGGAGCTGCCCATGTTTAGCCCAACCATCACCAACACACACACACACACAGACACACACACACAGACACACACACACACACACACACACACACAGTCACATTTATTTCTGCTTGCCACGCATCCCATTTTGTTTTAAATTTCTTCTTTTAGTATAGCATCCAGACTTTGACATGTACAACTGTAACAAGATCATTAAACGTTATTTCAGTGCTCGATTCGAACGATTGTTTTAAATATTTTTTTCCGTTTAGAGGTTTCAAAATGAGAAAAATCTCCCATACAGATGCACTGATGCTATGTTCAGATTCAAATTACAACCAAGAAAACTGCTACGCTTGCCATATTTCATGCTCTGTTGTAGTTCCTTCAGGCAATGCAGATCTTGTTCTTTGACTGATCTCTGTATGTAAGTGTATATATAAGTACATAGTCTGACATGGGAGCTAATAAACCTTTTTTTTTAAACGATCCTCTGCCTCATAACTTTTCCCTTTTAATATATGAAATGCTCATCAATCAGTACAGCAGTGTAACTTGGTCATTAGAGGGATAACTACAGCGGTGCGAGGGCATTTCAAATTGAAACACTGATCGTTAATCTGCGTCTGACCTTCTTACAGCTCGTTATGTATTTGTCAATTAGGAACACCTGTTATTCTGCCAAAAAGCCAATTAGGCGTTTCAGCCATTACGCTAAAAATAGGCAAGCTGAATGAACACATTTTCACACTTTAACCTTTGTGTTCGGAGCGTTTAATTCACAGGTGTTTAATAGATGTCGTTTCTGGTTAAACCTGAGTGGAGCGAGGTCTGGAGGAAGCAGGCAGGATGGGATTTCTGTAGGCTTTATTATCTATTAATATTAAAATGCATTGAAGGTCATAATCATCATCATCATCATCGTTATTGGTGCAGAATGGCGCCGAGCCAAGCCGCAGAGGAACTTGAGAGTGACTTCTAAAAAATAATAAGTACGAAAGGGCTTCTTAGTGGATGTTCCCTTATAAGGCTGAGATCGGGCTAAAGAAAGCCGTCACGCTGAGCACGACTCATGATCCTCTTCAGTTCGGCAGGAAATTACAATACTTCATTACCCAGCAGGCAATTAGAAGAGGAAAAGCAGCTTTGAAATGTCTCACCTACACACAGCTTTCTGCTGTCGTCTGACAACAAAGGATTAAGCTTCATGAATCCGGAGCCATAAACCCATAATGTGTTTGAGACCCCGAATGCTCCCGCAGCTTTGAGAAATGAGACAGGATGTACAAAGAATTTCCTCTCAGACACCAAATCGGAATCCAAACCCCCCACCCCCGCCTTTGCAAATGGATTCCTGCAGTTCGATTGGGAACGCGAACGGAAAAGTTGGTCCTAAATCAGCTCTGAACTGATTCGATCCGAAGCGATGCGGTTAATTAAAAATGCATTAAGGCAGGATACATGAAATCTGAGTAACAAATAACCATAAAAATTAAAAAAGAGAGTTTCTGCTTCATATTTTGGCTTCCCAAATAAAATCTAAAGCACGAGGTGCTCCCTGAGCTGGAATTGGAGTTTAGTAGGAGGTGCAGCCTGAGAACGTTCTGTTCTTTGATATCCTGTTCTATATGTGTCTAATGAAAATAAGTAGCTTATACTCGATTAGCTAAAGATAGTACACCTCGACACTTTCTCCTCCATTTAGAAACAGCTTTATAAACTCAAGTCCATGTTTCAACCCCTAAATTTGGCCTGGAATGTTATGCTCGTTGTTTTGACACCCAAATTACATCCACAAATTAAATAAATAATGCAGAAAGGACTCTGTGTGCTGATATCTGGAGGTTGAAGCGCTCAGTAATGTCTTCATGCTGAGAACGTTCTGTTCCTAAACTTGAGCTACTTTTAGAGTCAATGATTTTCCATCATTCAGGAGTAAATGGTCTAGCATACTGTCGCAGGGGTCGAGGGTTTGGCAGGTAGGTTAAACCACCAGGTAACCAGGTACATACTCTGTTGGGGACAGGCCAGTCTTCCACAGATATGTATCTATAATGTGTGCAGCATGTGGTTTTGTTTGTGTTTTGTCTTGTTAATAAATGCCTGGACATCCGATGAACAATTGTATTGTAATTGTATCCGATTGTATTAAAGGCAGTTTATGTTGCTCTAAAATCTCAATGTACTTTTCTGCATTCATGCTGCATCACAGAAGTGTAAATGACCTTTACCAAGGGTCCGGACCCGACCCCATACCATGATAGAGCCTGGCTTTTGAACTTGTTCCTCATAACAGTCCGCCTTCTCCTTTTTTCATAAAACAGATCTGTAATCCTGATTGGTCTGAGCACAATCCCCATTTCCCTAACCCTAACCCTAGATGGTCCATCCTAGATGGCTCTGAGCCTTGAGGGCGGAGCTTCTGGACATGGTTAATATGAGGTTATTGTTTGCACAGTAAAGTTTTAAGTGGTATTTATGAATGTAACTCTGTATTATAGAGCTTGATAAAGGTTTGATAAAGGAATCCCTTACCCATGTGCTTCTATCAGATATTGATGAATGATGGTTCTTGATGTAGTGCTGTCTGAGGGAGCGGAAAGGGATCACCTCTCTTCAGTTTAGGCTTTTTAGGACTGAAATTCCTCCAGATCTTGAATGGTTTAATAATATGATGCTCAGTTGAGAGAGAAATACTGTATATAAATCCCTTCCAATCTTTCTTTGAGGTACATTGTTTTCCTTGACTGTTCCTCTGGTCATCTTTACTCTTTAAAACTTTTCCTGGATGCTGCTTTTGTACCAAATCTTAATTAAAACCATCTCATTGTTTAGTTTACCTCATTAGTAGCTCTAAATTGCCTCGTCATCATTTCTTTTAGAATACGTTACAGGCCTGAAAATCTGGAATGGATGTTTAAATAATTCTGTCCCAACTTTTTTTAAAAATGTTTTAAGTCTGTCCAAGATTCAGACAAAAAAAACTAAACAGAAAAATCGAAATGTAAAATGTATACAATACATAGTTTAAGTAGTAACTAAAACAGAAACTTACAAATCAGATAAAACCAGATACTACTGAAGACACAGCTTTTAATATTTTTTTGTTGATCTCATGTTCTGTAGACGATAGTTCCATAAAAAAAGGATAAAAAATAAAAAGAACTCAAGTAATTTGCAACTTAATCAACTTGGTAATGTTTCAGTGAACATTTACATAAGTATGTAAATAAAAGTCGTTTCCTCTTGATTAGAACCCTGTTCTCACAATTGACCCCAACGAAGGCCAGGATTTTAAGACTTGCTGAGCCTGGTGACATTTAAGAACAGCGTATCATTCGAAATTAATTTTGCACCTCTCTACTTCGCTATTCTAATGTCTGCTTTCCATGCAAGTCCGAGTCCTAGTACCCAAGAGCTCATATTATTCGAATCGCCTGGCCTGTATGTGAAGCTTAATGCATAAGATTGGTATAAAGTCAGCACACGTTCTTCTACGGTGAAGAGGAAACGCCGTGATACAGCAGCCATTATCACCAGTTCACCCATTTTAGTTTAATTAGATTTCCTTTTCATTCCAGGACAGAAACAGAACAAAGGGAACCGTTCCGTATTCATCTCCGAACAGAAAGTCAATTTAAAGGTCCTAAATGCAGCTTTTAATGAACGTAGCTACCAGGAATCTTCCCAATTCCCATATAATGGCTTTGAAGATTATGAATATTTCAGGTAATTTTTTTTACTGCCTTTCTTATTGCAGCAGTAAGGCACCATTGCTCAAAGTAAATTAATATTTTAAACTTTAAGTCATCTAATTTGATCGTTTTCCTCTCTGATCTGACCGATGAGGTGGAATATTGAGTCCATAAATCATATCTTATTTTCCGTAGATAGGACGGTCCAGCCTAGAGAGTCAAACAAAAATGGGCTTACATTGACCTGACAGCAGATTAACAAAGATCTCTCCTGTTCTCACCAATTATCATCCAATAAATGTTTTATGTCCTTAGTAACTTGGTATTGATCCATTACCGTGATATATGCTGTATATTTAGTGCGGTAAATGTGGTTAAACATACATAAAATAGCAAGGAACAAATCGTTTTCAGTTTAATTCAAGCACAATTCATCTCATGATGAACTTATGATGTGAGCATCAGTCACTAGGTACTAAGTTTCAAATCACTTGTAAGTCTCAAGTCTTAAACTTCAAATTCTGTTCAAACGATTTTCGCGATATATATATATATATATATTGCTGCTGCTTTTATAACTGTACTGAAAGCACAACATGTGCTCTAATAAAGCTAATGCATGACATTTAATTACTTTAATGATTATTTAGAATTAAGATTATTTTACTGGTTTATCATTCGATGGCAAATTTTCATCTTTTATTGCATCTGCACTTCCTACTATTTTTCTATTCTCCTGTTTTTAACACTATTTTATTTTTGTTCTTTTGCTTATGGTAAAGCTTCTTCTTCTTATTATTATTATTATTATTATTCATGATGCAGCACACTTAAAATGAAGTTGCTGATATCACTCACCACTGCCCATAGTCTAAATAAGAAAGCTCTTTATTTTATTTTTATTTTAAGCTTAAACTCACCTGAGACTCTGTATCGTGTTCTTTTAATTGGTAGGAATTAAGCAATATGTTCTTAGACTGTTTGTGTCCAAATACTTTTGGCAACGTGTGGGTTTGAGTCCCAATAATTTTTGGCCATGTGTGTTTGTGTCCAAATACTTTTGGCCACTCTTTCATAAGAAAACTTTTTTTATGTATAAAGGTTATATTATTGTCTTTTATTACTGTTTTTCTTTGATTTACCTGGTGTTTTTTTTATCTTTCCTTTTCATTTATTGTTCTTTGACTGACCTGGCTGACAAACAGACCGTATGCACACACCGCCTGTAACCTGCATCAAAAAACAAAAACTTCTTGCAGTATTATATACATACAGTATTAGGAGATAAACAGGACTGAAATGTGAGGTAATGGATCGAACAAAAGACAGCATGATTACAGTTTTAATGTCTTTTTGTTCTTTTGATTGGTAGAACTTGAGCAATACGTTCTTAGGGTTTATTCGAAATGGTATACTACATCTGCGTAAAAGTAGTATGCACTGTAGTATGCAGTATGCAACCCAAATGAAAATCTGTAGTACTCTAAAGTTACCTGGGTGTTTTTAACTAGTCCAGTCAGATATTCAATTATGCAGGGACAACAGTACAATATATCATGTGACAAAAATTGTTACTGTACTGCATACTACATGTAAGGGGCAGTATGCAGGACATACTAGTGTAGTATGCAGTATAGCATTAAATACAGCCTTAGATTGAACTTACTTTGCATAGAAGCTCCTTACTGAACATCTGCCAGATCGTACACACCTTTAGACATGTTCAGTGTTTACTATTTATTGTTTAGTAGTACCTAATTATATTTCCAGTGATTATATTCAGGGGGAAACTCTCTGTATTTCCCAAGAAAGGCTGGAGGCATCCCTGACCCGTCTCTCTGGGATTTCAGTTCAGCTCCCTCGAATTACAGAGATCCAACACCATGGGAGCAAAGTGAATATGAAAATAGTACACTATTAATAATATGTTTACACTTAGTAAATACAGTTTTGGTAAAATAATTATTTTGTGGAGGCCCTCAAGTCCAACTGATTCCAACTCACTGACAGTAAGTCTGAAATTCTTACCTTGTGGCGACATTTTGCTGTTCCTTATTAAGAAAGCTATTTTATTATTTACCAAAACTGTCATTTAAAGTAAGTTTAAGTTAAAGTAAGTTTAGATAAAGAACAAATGACCTACTGTAATGTTGCGTCAGTGGAAGGTCCCCATAACGATAGAAAAACCAGAGTTTGTTTTTAAATGTTTGTTTGTGTGTGAGAGAGTGGGCGTGTGTGTGCGTGGGATCGGCTTTGGGATCGGAATCATGCCACTCTACAATTGAATTACGCTTTACATGAAACATCATTTTATTTTTACACGGTATTATTATGGCATGATTATCAGATCGTATTACTGTTTATTTTTATGTTTATTCATCATGATGGATGTGTAACATTTAATGCATCTTTCTCTGTTGAAGCAACCCAGAATTACCATTGGGTCAAGCTGTACTCACAATACTACACATGTAACTTTCCATAAGCGCTTATAAGAAAAAATGGTTCAATAGTTTTTTCCAGTATAATTACTAGGCCGTTACTGAGGATGTCATGCTCTCTTGTTTTGGTCTGAAATAATAACGTATAATTCAGAGATGGGTTCAATTTGACCCAACAAAATAGGATGGTCAATATTGCTTGAAAATGGTCTAAGATGGCATGGGGTGCAGAGTTAGTGCAGTAACATGTGGGTTTGTGTCCCAATACTTTTGACCACATGTGAGTTTGTATCCTAATATTTTATATATTTGTGTAAATATATTTATTTTTTTGTTCTATACCAATGCAAAAGGCATGGTACAGTTTAAAGTGAGATCTTTGAATACAAGTTTGTTTCCCAATACTTTTGTCTATATGTGTGTTTGTGTCTCAATACTTTTGACCACATGTGGGTTTGTGTCCAAATACTTTTGGCCACATATGGGTTTGTGTCTCAATACTTTTGTCTATATGTGTGTTTGTGTCCAAATAATTTTGACCTCATGTGGGTTTATGTCCCAATACTTTTGGCCACATGAGGGTTTGTGTCCCAATACTTTTGGCCACATGTGGGTTTGTGTCCCAATACTTTTGGCCACATGTAGGTTTGTGTTCCAGTGCTTTTGGTCATATTATGGTTTGTGTCCCAATACTTTTGGCTGCATTTGGGTTCGTGTCTATGTGTGCGTTTTTTTCAAGCACCGTATTCCACGTTTTTGATCTATATGATTTACCCCCAAATATTATATAATTAACACCTTTCTTGACGATTCACTACACAATTCCACCTAAAGTGCAAATCTTAGTCAAATGACTGCATTTAAACAGATGTCGCCCATAATCCTGTGTTCATCAAGCTAAAGTTCTCATTCGTGATGGAAATCTCAATGAATCTCCTGAACATCTCATTACACCCAAAATGTGACACAGCAGTGAGCGACACAGATAATGTTTATAGGGACTGAAAGCAGATCATAATTAGTGTTATTTGCAATGTTATAAAGGATTTCTTCAGAACTCAGGGTTATTTATTCAGAACCGAGTTACTGTATGTAAGAAGTGATGAGATGTGAAAGCTCTGTTTGAAACGAGCTATAAATATGTATCTGCACTTTAACAAGCTGCCTGTATCACAGGTACAAATGACCCGGCCCTAACGCAGGAGAAGGGCACCTCTCCTCACTCTCAGAAATCAGCCTTCATCATCATGGGGTCATGAAGCCAAATGAACTAAAGAGGAGTGATGGAGTGACAGAGGAGATTCCTCACCAGCCTCACATCCATCCATAGGGCGAAGCGAGTGTGGGCATGGGGCCATTAGCATCTCGGTTGGAGGTGGGTGGAATAACTTATTGGAGAATCTCTTTTCGGAGAATAAGGTGATCTTCAGCTCTAATGACCGCACACATGCCCTTGGAGATTATCAGACCGCCGCCGAGCCGCTAGAGACTCAATCTCTCTCTGAAATGACCGGCCTTTTTACACGCACCTTTCACCGACTGCCAAGGTCTCGTTTGGTTCCTGCTGTAATAAATGATCAGCTTTACTCAAATCCAACATTGTTCTGTTAGCAGGTCAACTGATCGTATATAAAAGAATCCCAGAAAAAAAAGGGATTCTTGGCTAAAAAATAAAAGGTAATCCAACCTAAAAATTTGCTTTTCATATGCAATTTTCTCAATCACATCTATTCTAAAAGGTATGTGAGTTTGTGTCCCAATACATTTGACCAATGTAGGTTTGTGTCCTAATACTGTTGGCCACATGCAAGTTTCTGTCCCAATACTTTTGGCTACATGTGAGTTTGTGTCACATTACTTTGGGCTACATGTCAGTTTCTGTCCCAATACTTTTGGCCACATGAGGGTTTGTGTCTCAATAATTTTGTCTATATGTGGGTTTGTGTCCCAATACTTTCGGCCACATGTGGGTTTGTGTCTTAATTAAGTCACAACTAAATTCAAACTGCTGCATAATTCTACTCATCATGCGGCCGATTAATTTCTAACATCTTTATCCTTTTGATGAAATAAATGGCATAATTGATCTAAAAATGTAACCTAGGGACCGTGATCACGTATAAGGAATTAGTTAGGAATGCTGTTTAATATTTGATATTTTAACAACAAAGAGTCCTTAAAAGCTTGAACCGATTGAACAGCCGCCTCAAACTGAAGCGAACAGCTATTTGCATGAGCATGAATTTGCAAGTGATGAGAAAGTTAAAGAGTAACTGGTTTGATTCGATCTCATTTAGGCACAATTCAGACGAAATATGAGTTAGGAACGAGCTTCCTCTCACTGTGGTTGTTAGAGTCTGAATTCCTGGTGTCCTGACCGTCCTCGGTCTCCAGCTTGTGATTTTTGAATAATGATGCTGGATAATGATCTCAGAACCGAGCGGCTTCCACACCGAGCTTGGAAATACGCCGCGAGTAATGACGGTGCAGGCTTCTGGTGATCTTCTTCCATCTGCTGACGGCCCGATGTGAACATGTTTACAAGTTAATAAAAGCAGTATGAAAATCGTGTCTTCGGAAAATAATCCGCCGAAGCTATGATGTGTAAAATTGGATTTTCCGGAGCAACTGAACCGAGCAACATCTATCGATAGATGTTATATCCTGTCTGTTTCAATCTTATTATGGCAGAGATCTATAAGGAAAGTGAGTGCTAAAAAAATGCTGAGAGCATCAATTACGGGCCGTTCTAATAATTCTACACTGATGAGCCTCATGTATTCTTCGTTGAGGAAGCAAATGCTGTGCCTGTCAAATCAAATATGACCTAAAGAAAGTTCCAGTTTTGGCCCTACATTGATCTTGCGTTATACCTAGCTGGAAAGCTGTGTTTCCCAGTAACTTGTGTCCCAATACTTTTGTCAACTTGTGGGTTTGTACCCCATTCATTTTGGCTAAGTTTCTGTCCATAAACATATGGTTTTGTGTCCCATTACGTTAGGCTGCTTGTTGGTTTGTACCCCAGTCATTTTGGCCACATGTTGCTTTGTGTCCCAATACTTTTGGCCATGTCATTTAGTGCCCTGACACTTTTGGCTACATGTGGGTTTCTGTCCCAGTACTTTAGGCCACATGTGGTTTGTATCCCAGTACTTTTGCTTACATGTGAATTCATGTCCTAATACTTTTTGCCAAACCTATGACGCGTAAAATTGGATTTTACAGAGCGGCCGCAGCGAGCAATCTATCGATAGATGCTATATCCTGTCTGTTCCAATCTTATTACGCTGCAGACTGAATATAAGCGAATGTTTTGCCTGTCACTTTAGAAGGTTACAGTTTTGGCTCGGTGTCGCAGCACGATCCGGACTTTGCCAGCTTGAGTTATACTGTATCTAGCTGGCAAATGCCGTGTTTAGCAGATCTTTTACTCTTTTGCAAACGTGCGAAAAACAAACTAGCACTGATTTGGTTTCAGCACCTAATGAACCGAATTGTGCTGAAGCTCCTTCGGTTTGGCTAACGAGGGCAGCGTGGCGGTCCTTCTAGCCCACTTTACAAACACAGCATTAACTAGATCGTGACCTCAGGGGTTAGGCGGAAGTTAAGTAATTGGATCCAGTCTGGAGGGATTAAAGAGCAAAACAAAGTGGGATTGCTGCTCTCAGCTCTTCTTCCTGCCCTTTCTGTGCCACCTTCGGCGCACTTGCCCTAATTGGTCTCGCGGTGTTAATCTGGCCTATTTGTGTGAAATGGAGAGGAGAAACAATAGAATAAAGAAAGCACACAGTGGTGGAAAATCCGCTCGGTTGGGACCTCACGTTCCGCCACTGTAATTAAACAGCAATTTCAAGTAATTGTTCTTTACTTGTTTATTTGCAGACTTAAGCCTTTTACAGGGCTAAAATTATGAAAAGACGAGTCGAACCTTTAATTCTGCTGTCGTGATACTATTCTGAAGAGACGCAACGACCCGTTATTAACCTTCTGAAACATTGTTTGGTCTATTAGAGAAAATCAACTCAGCTATACACTCCTTTCCAAAAGTATTCGAACAGTGAGACCACTCCTTTTATTTGTGCTCTAGGCTGAAAACGTGGGTTTGACATTAAAAAATGAGAAAAAGATAACCGTTTCAGCTTTTGCTTCCACGCCTGAGTTCCCATCTGGAGCTGATACACAGTTCAAAACCTAACACCTTTTGTCTGAACCCTTGTCTGTTTTATCTTATGAACAAAGGTATTAGATCAACTTAAAATAGATACAACTGAATAAGGTTTAATATTTAGTTGCAAATCCTTTGCTTGCAAAGATTCAGTGGAATGTAAATAAAAATAGGGGTTATTTCAAAATGAAAAGATGGAGTTAGACAGTGGTTCTGGACCCGAGGGTGTAATCGTGCTTCAGCCCTATAAAAAAGCAATCAGAGCCTAATCTTGGGGAGTGTACCTCTTGGTGAGAGACCGTTTGCCCACTTGACCTTGAGAGAGGGCATCACTGGACTGAGAGAAGCAGGATGGTCGTTTTGATAAATTGCCTCCGTCTGGACTGTTCTGATCTAGCTGTGTTGGGAGCAGTGATTCTTTAAGGGGGCACACACATAGTGACCGGGCTCCAGGCGGTCCAGACAGACCCCCTGGTGAGAGGATTATTTTATGCAGGAGCAGCTCCTATAGTTATGTTATCCATTACCCACTATTCACTATATACTACACACCCTGTCTCTGCTCGTACCATTTCCAGGTAATTAGCAGAATGATGAACTTGTTGCCACAGCACCAGTTGTGTTTTCTGCCCTGGACTGCCATTCTCACTCTCGTTTTGCAGTGGAGACATGGAAAAGAAACCTGGACTGCTACAAACTGGAACCACCTATAGTGATGAATACAGATTTTGTTTCTGATCTGATGTTGGTCGGGTTCGAGTATGGGGGTCTCATGGTGAGCGCTTTGATCCTGCCTTTACTGTGGAGCCACACACTGCACCAACTGCTGGTGTGATGATCTGGGAAACCATCACATACAACAATCAGTTATCCCTAATAGTGATACCAGGGACACTAACAACTCAGCGATATACGCAGGACATTATGCGTCGCCTCTCATGGCAGGGCTTTCAACTAGCCTTTATCAGCAGCATAACGCTCGCCCACACAGCAAGGGGTTACAGGAACATCTCCACTCCATCTTGGTGACTTTTGTACTTGTAATTGTTCATGATATTTTAGAAATAAGGTTTCCATTATCTCCAGTGAAACCAAGCAGAAGAAGGTCCAGACCCTGAACACGTCTTGGCTGAACAGTTGCGTGAGGGTTACGGCAATCAAACTGTATGTTCAGGAATTTCAGGAATTATAAACTTCCCATAAAGCTCCTCAAGTCTTTATGTGCCAATCTGCATCAGCGCAGCTCTGAGCATACTTTAGCGGGGAAGTTGCTACGCTGGGTAATGTAGTGTAAAATTGAAAATGTAAATTTAAAGCGCCATGTAGGAATCACAAGAGGGCCGTACAGTTCCAATAGAGTCCGGTTCTCTCCATTGTGACGGTCCCCTTTAGTCTCAGGGCAACGCTTGGACGTTAAATGGGCTGGGCCATGCCTCTCAGGAAGCCTTTAATTTTTCTCCTCTTATTGTTTATCTGAAATTGGAATCCCTCCCAAGAAGAGCATGTTAGTAAAAATAAACCAGGTGAAATAGATTTCTTTGATCTTTTACCTGATTTTATACCAGCCTGTGTGTATATAAAGCAGAACTGACCCGGCTGGCTTTTATAATTTATTTTATACTTTAGTTTCCACGGTCATGGTCAAATGTCAGAGAAATTACATTAAAACTAAGAAGTGATAGAGCAAGAGCAATCCTAAGTACTTCGAACAGCAAACAAAAGTTCATGTAAGACGATCAAACGATGTGGAGTTGAAACCTGAAAGTTTCGTTTTTACTAAAGCAATAAGCTCGGCGATCCCATCCTACTGTCTAGATCTGCCTATTTCCTAAGAATTAGCTCTTCGCTCGAACATCAGCGTCAGCGAGTCTCGACTCATTTACATTTAAAGCATCGCATAAAGATTGATAACTCATTTCTTTTCTGAGATCTCGGTGTCATGGAATCCATTCTGCATAATTTGCACCCTGGAATATTACTGCCTTGTTCGAAGAAGATGGAGAAAGAGATATATTTAAGACACAGGGGAGAACTTGATGTGCGAATGTTAGTGATGGAACAGGGGTTAGAAGATCAGCAGAGGGAAAATGTGTTTGGATGCCGATTTATCAGGTTCTGCTTCTATAGTTCCTGATTAAAATCCTTTTCCAACTTAAATAAAGGTTTTGATTTGTCTCCTTATTAGAGAACTTCACCACAAGTAAACCAGTCCTTCTGACTGATCGCCTGATCTTTCTGAACATCATTACCAACGGCTTCCAGAAACCAGGGCTGCCCAGACATGCAGGCTATAGCGTCTTCTGACAGCTTTAGCACGTTCATCTGAACCAAGCTCCCGAACCAGCCGTGTAACTCCAACGTGCACTTTCTGTCACATAGAAACGTCCATGAGATTTCAAAATAAAGAGGCTCTGTTTCTCTTTGCTTTGCAATTATCTGTCACAGGATGAAAATATCACTCACTGCAGAGAAATTGGAGTTCTTACGGAACGACAGCGCAGAATTTTGTTTGCTTATCTGTTGCAGGATGATGAGCCGCAAAACATGAGCGCTGTCACAAACCGAAAAAAAGAAGAAACAGATCCAATATTTCCCTACGGAAACAGTAAAGGAGAAAACGACTGCAAAAACACAGAGAGAATTTAATTATCATTAAGAAACAGAACTCTGATGAGTTTATATACAGAACCAGAACTTACCCGTGTTTACATACAGAACCAGAACTTACCCGTGTTTATATACAGAACCAGAACTGACCCGTGTTTATATAAAGAACCAGAACTGACCCGTGCTAATATAAAGAACCATAATGTGATGATAAATGTATAATTTAAGATCTGATATAATTATGTGATTATCACAGGCAAACAATGAGAGAAAGCAAAATCAAGAAAATGTAATGAGTTTAGAATTCTGAACAAATAAAACTGATTGTTTTCACAGAAGCACATTCCTGGCTGTTTACTGCTCCTGATGCTCAAAGTGAAATCTATTCCTGTTCACTTTTAATCACATTTTAAATTGAGCATCCAAAGCAACATGAAGGTCACCAGGTACGGATTTAAAATATTCATACCATTATTTGTTGCTAAAATGTCCGGTTTGCTCTGCTGTAAATTATTTATCGATAGATTATTTACCAGTGTGAGGATTGAATGTTAAACCTCCTGCTTTGGAATTATTTCAGTCCCTGGGTTTTATTGAGGGAAGTCAATGGAGTGATGAAGGTTTTCTCATCACGTGACCTCTATATCAGTCACAATGGTAATTATTCCTTAATCTGGCTCTGCATTGCCAGATCACGGGGTCAATACCATCCCATTAGTACAGCAATAGAGCCTGTGTTTATCCACCACGTTGCTTAATCGTCTGCCATTCATTTTCCCAAAAGCTAATCAATCAAATGACACCCCGGTAAGGGTCACGTCCCCTTGCTCAGCCGTCTCGCCGTTTTTATGGACCGGTGGCTAGAATGCCAGCCTCGCAAATAAACCAGACGTTCATGAGGGTTGCCGAATTCCCCCAGAATGCCAGTGTGTGTTTATTGGTTTTTGAGCCGTCCCTGTAAAGCAAGTTATTGGCTGACCAGTATGAAAAACACTTGAGAGCTATTTTGATTCCTCTCTTGGTTATGTGCTGTCTGCTCAGCCATTATTAAGGACATAGGGTTATTGGATTTATCCCTTCACAAGACAGCATTTGGTTAAAGGCCAAACCCATCACAAACAGTCCAGATTTACTGGAATACGGAGACTCAGAGCGATTAGAGGTGATGTAAAAGGACTAAAATTATAAATATTTATATATTTATAAATATATATTTATTTACAAAAGCAACTCACCCATATAAAAATGTGGTTTTGCTGAGAAATACGGCATGCAGTTCTGCTTTAGGCAGATACGTGCTGTAAATGGTTACAGATGTGCTCTGATTAGACTGTGGGTCTTGCCCACAAGAAAGTGTAAAAGTGATTCACCTGATGTCTATAAAAAGGCTCTAGTTTCGGGTAGTGTACCTCTTGGAGTACTTTGGGTTTATTGCCACAGAATGGTTAAGGACCAACCATAAATGATCCAATGATCATTTAAAATGAAACATAAACATTTCATTTAACCATAGAAGCTGTTAATTTTAAAATTATTTCTTAAAAGTTTCTTCTTGTTTCTATTTGACAGTCATAAACGGTGAGGGATATTGTGTTTGTGGTTCTTCTAGTTCCTGAGTAATTCAATCTCACTCACTCACTCAAGGCTGATGGTCAACCGGTGAACCAACACTAGACCCATGTACCAGCGGTGCATGATTAGTCCATGAGAAGGCACACACACTCACAATGGGACATTCTAGAGACACTTACTGACCTACCGTGTCTTTGGGATGTTGCAGGTACCTTACATAGACATGGAGTGAACATCCTAAATCTTCTAATCTCAGGTCTGTGAGGTGACATCATCGACCTCTGGACCATCGTGCCAAAGAAAACATTTATGAACACTTAACATAGATCAGTGGGGCCACTGTTGGCCCTGACCTGAAGCTTAAAGATTCAAATAGCGGCTCCAGCAAATCTGCCACTGTTGGGCCCTTGGGAGTCACTCTTAACCCTAAGTTACCTGGGTTGTATCTCATCAGACTGTATCGGGTGTCCTAAGTTTCCTTGTTTGGAGAGCTAAAAGGTGACACCGATCTCTTCAAGCCGCATCTTTGCAGTTTCTCCTCCTAAAGGATCTTCTGTCGACACTTTATTGTTTATGACTTGTCACCACAAGCCAGATGAATCTCTGGGGACCAAGAATCTCCCAGACTGCTTCTCTGACCTAAAACAAAGCACACCGTCTCGTCTGTCAGCCAGAACAGAGACATAGCGAGACAAGGTCACATGACATGAGTGGAGTGAACTCCGCTCAAGCAAACGATTCAGATAGAGATGAAACTTGACTGGATAATTTTTGGACATCTTGTCATGTGTGACAGTTCGGCCCAGGATTCCACTCTGATATGTAACTCTACAGAGCTTAGACATTCAGCTCAGATATATCTAACCCGGCTTTACCCGGGGTGCCAGTACTTCTGGAGCTAGGGGTACATGTGTGGACAGTGTGGCTGCAGGCTATAGAATAAAAAGCTAGGAACTGTCCAGCTCCTCTTAGCAAGCATCCAAGTTGAGAGTGACTTACAGCTTGGCGCCCTTGTGCCCTCAGAGCGCTAAGCGACAGCTTGGCATAAATTAGCATATTTCAAAATAAATTAGGAGGCTGAGAAAATGAAAGCTTCTATCGAGGCATTTTAAGACTATGAGATGGTAAGATAGTGATACATCAATAACAAGACCTTAGAAAAACACCTTTGGATCCTCTGTCATTGATCTTTTGTACTTGTCATTGGTACTTTGTGGTACTGGGATAAATAAGGGAATATTAGAATTTGAGTTGGTACTGGGTCTGGTACCATTGGCTATGGATCTGGTTTCATCTTTACCCTTATATCTTATGCTTTTTCTGTAATCACTGGTACTCAAACTGGAATTGTATTGGTACTGGTTCTGGTATCATTGGTACTGGTGGCATGCTGTCCTGTAACTGGATCGGGTATACATGTCTGATTGGTCTTAAGCCACATGTCTTTAGTACTTTACCTGTATCATTGTTACTAGATTGGTATCTCTGATTCTCTGCCTGGTATCACTGGTACTATACTTGCATCACTGGTACGAAACATTGTGTCTTTGGTACTCTGACTGATATTATCAGTACAGGATCTGGAGACTCTAGTACTCTACCTGGTATTACTGGTACTGTTTGGTGCTGATCCTTGTGTCTTTAAATAGAATCAGTGGTACTGGACTGGAATAATTAGGTCAGGATCTGGTTCTGTCGTACTGGGCCTCATCTAGTATAACTATACTGACCCTGATGTAATTGAAGTCTGCAATATTGTAAATGATATCATAGGTACTGGACTGGTATAGTTGGAAGAGGCCCTAGAAATATGCTACTCTACCTGGTATCATTGGTACTGGACATGGAATCATTTGGTACTATAGCGTTTTGCTGTTAATCTTTTCCTGTTATTTTAATTCAGGGTAATTTGGTGTAGGAAGTTGATTTCCTGGTACAGGTCGTGGTACATTTGGAGGCAGAACAGGTACCGCTGGTACTGGAACTGTTTGGTAATGGAATTACCTGTTCCATTGTATTTGATCTGAAAGGTTCTTTTCTGGAACTTTTACATACCATCCACTAAACGGATCATTTGAAATCATGTTAACAGAAATGGTTCCATGGTATTTATCAGATCTATTCGTTATTGCTACTGGAACTGGAAGAGCTTTAATGAGCACATCTGTCTGCATTAAGAACAGATTTATGAACATGCATCTCAAATTGATTCCTACACATGGAAAAGAGGAACATGAGAACCAGAAACATGTGAGGGACCGAAAATCCTCCATCTGCTTTATTTTCCCAATGGCTGATGTTTTGAAGGCCAAAAGATTCTGGTTCTTAGTGAGATTTCTGTAGTTAAGACTCCTGATCCTCGGCTCTGCTGGCATGAGTGGACCTTCTAATTACGCCTCGCGTCTGACTGAAGGATTTCGAGTGTCTCCCAGAAATTGAAAGGCCACATCAGTACGGCTAATAAGTGTGAACCAATCAATAACTCCGGCCTGAAGAGAAACTCCACCTTCCCCTGTTACCTCCAGGAACCATACTGAGACCCGGCACCACACCGATCACTCTCATTACCAAGTACTCACCGGAGCAAGAGCTAATTACTTAATTATAGGAAACAATAATCAGTGAATAGGTGGGACCTGGTCTGATTTAATTAAATCTGCATTTATTAATTAAAGTCTGCCTGAGGTGGCCTACGGCTGGTGTGTGTTGCTGAAAGTGTGATTTCTTTTCACCCATTTTTAGAAACAAAACTGGAGCAAAAAGACAAATTCTGAAACCATTATATTAGTGACGACTAAAAATAACAAAGAATAAATAAAAGATCTAAACTTTAAACAGATCTGGAACTGGGCTCCTTATTACTGGAACCAGCTGCTTGTTTATTGCTGGAACTTGGAACTGTTGTGCTTATGCATTGTCGGGTCTGATTGTGTGATCCGGGCTGGTTTACAGCTTTTTGATTGGACACATGGCTTCCATGTTAACAACAGATTTTTTTTTACATAGCCATGAATAGAGAGTAAAAGTTTTGCCCTTTTCTCAAATCACAATGACCCACCAGCACATGGGCTACCACAGCAACCACGTAACAACCATCTGCTATACCATAGCAACTGTATAGCCATCAACACCATAGCCACCGCTAAATAAGACCTTTGCACCTTCCTGAAATACCACAGCAGTCACCACCTAGCAACCACCTAATAACCACCAAGTAATCACATAGCAACTCTATAGTAGCAACCTGGGAAACCATGGCAACCACATAGCAAACATATAGTAACACCCCTTGGCAGCACCTTTGCAACCACCTGGGGTACCACCCTAACCACTTGGTAACCATTCCTAGACCATCTGGAAAAACACAACAACCACCTAGGTCTACAATAGCAACTACCTAGTAGCCACTTAGCAACGCCACATCAACAACCTGGGAACTGTATCAACCACTTAGTAACACTACCGCTCAGCATCACCATAGAAACCATCTGACAAACACTTAGCTAACACCATAGCGAACCTTGGGTTAGTAAACGCTTAGTAACCCTAGTAACCACCAGGGGTCTAGCCATAGTAACCACTTAGCATTCACCTAGAGAACACACTGAATAGCATAACAGCGATGTAGCAACAGCATAGCAACACCATAGTAACTCCATAGCCACCACATAGCAACGCCATAGCAACCACCTGGGGTACCATAGTAACCATTTAGTAACTACACAGAGACAACCTTAAATACAATAACAATCCTGTAGCAACAGCATAGCAACCATTTAGCACCACTTAACATCATAGTTATCTTCCAAAACTGTTGCTGTCTTATTAAGCATGTAGCAACAGACCAAAATCTGTTCTGTTGGGACTGAAACGGATTTTTCTTTTCATTTTCTACGTAAACCAGTAAGGCTACTAGAACTGGAAGCACTGGTGCTGATTTGGTATTTTGGTTGTTTGTTAAAAAAGGCAAAACAACAAATTTCCTTCTAAAAAAACTAACCGTACTGGAGGTGCTACTGTTTTGGTAATGCCTCTGGTGCCTTTGGTACAGGAACTGGAATGGTACTGGTTCCTTTGTCACTGGACCTGGAAGCTTTGCCTGGTCTGACTTGCATGCCACAATCCCTGCCCATGTTTAAGAGTGGGCTTTAAGTGAACATCCAGATCAATTAATGACACATTGTTAATTAATCAGTCAAATAAAAGAAATAACTAAATAAACTGGCACCATTGTAAGAACATTATAGACAAGAGCTCAGATTTGTTAATGGCATGTAATAAGCCCCTCCCCTCCCTGTCTGCCGTGAGTACCTGAGGATTTTAACGACGTCCCCATTAGACTGTGCTCGCATTGAACCTACAATCTGATCCTGCCTCATTTTAATAGACAGCTTTAACAGTCTTTAAACACATATTTCTTCTTGTGAAGCAGCAGCAGCAATCACGCCAGCCATTCACTCACACACACACACACACACACACACACACACACACACACACACACAGAGTAATGACCGCAGCCTGCGACTCAATACACCATCTATTGATTAGATGGATGGGATTCCTTTTTTCTTTTCAGCACAAAATCCATTTTTTTCTTTTTTCTTGCACACAGAGGTAATCATGTCAGTTCCTCAGGAATAAGAAATATACTTTAAAGCACTTTAAATAAAAGAATCACATGAAATCCAGCGATCGATCATCTGCTGCGTGATAAATAACAATCGTTTTCATTTAGTTCTGATAAATTTTCCCTAAAATATGGGCATAAGAAATAAAAAGAGACAAATGGAACTGTGAGGTTTCTAACTGAAACATGCTGCCTCATGTTTTAGATACTGGAACTGGGAAGAAGCTGGCAGCTTTTATACTAGAACTGGAGTTTTTGGAGCCGGACTGAAATTTTGACTAGTGGAAGTTGAAACTAGACTGGACTTATAATCATAACGCCCATGCGACTGTTTCTTTTATAACTGTATTCTTTTATAACTAGAGGAAAAACAAATTGAGAGTGGAATTTGATAACTTGCTTGTCTAACTGCTGTTACTAGATGCTGTTATTTGAATTTGGTACCTTAACTACTACAGTTTTGGTACTGGAATTGCAATCATTGGAATCACAGGAACTGGGGTATTGTTTACTGGACCTGAACTCATCTGTGCTGGACTCAATGCTAAATCCAGGGCTGGACCTGAAATCTTCTATTAGAAATCTTTTCTACTGCTTTTAGTTTTGGAATCATACTGGAGTTGGTACTTGATACTTGAACTGGAAGTTTTGTCATTGTATCTGGGCATTTACGTGCGCTTAATAATCAAATAACTGCATGCAATGAAAAGAATAAGATTTTGTCAGTAACCTGATCAACGAGTTTGCATGCGCTTTAAAAATCAAATTAGAGGAAAACTCTGGAATTCCATTATTCAATAATCTATAACTGGATTTCTACTTGGCCACCAGCCAGTGTGTGTTTAATCCCAGGGTTGCCAGATCCCACAAAGAAACAAGCAGCAGCCAGGTCTATGAAAGGAAGCCCAAAAGAAGCAATATTAGAGAGAGCGCACTGGACAAGTTAAAATCATAATAATGTAGATTTTCCATTTAACTTTTGAGTTTAAACAGAGCAAATTTGCAGGCATATTGGATAGAGAGATAGGATCACGATGCAAACCTGGACCTGAAATCATTCGTACTGGATTGTAACTCTTGGATTGAAATGGTGGTAGGTCCATGTATACATTATGTTAGGTTAACAGGGTCCAGGGGCCTCAGTGGGTGCCTTACTTGAACTATGTCAATATTAAAGAACAGAGAGCTTCAGGGTTATTAGAGTTGTTTGATCATACATAGGTTCTCTTATTCATACAATAAATGCATGAATGCACAGATTGTCAGACACCATGAGCAGCGTGCGTTTATAAAAGATGCATGAGTCATAAACAGCAGCGTGAGGGACGGATCTATCAAAAGGAGGAACGATGCCGAGATAAAACCGGCTGAATTATTTAGTGCAGCGTGTGGATTGTGATCTCGTACAGCAACGTATTTAACGCAAATATCACGCCACAGGTTCTGGGCTGTATAGAGAATGAATTGCGGTGCTCTTCACATGACCTTGACTGTTTCTCATCCAGCCAGAAGAAAGCAGAGGAAGCCTCTCTGCACCTCCTCCACATCCTCCACGATGGCAATCTGTTTGTGATTGAATCCGAAGTTTGCCACTAGGTGTAGCTCAAGCACCCACCTAACGGATGCAGCCACGCACAGACACACACACACACACACACTGAAGGAAGAGGGGTTTAAAGTACAAGACCGTACACAATGGAATGGCTTACAGTCCTTTTTATTTAACGGCCACTGAAGGCGTCAGGAAGCCAAACCGACAGGGGAAGATGGAACCGTCACCGTCTCTTCATCAACCTTCTACCACGCCCTAAAATGGCTTTAACTAGATCTCTCATAAAAGATGGAAGAAAGCAAGGTGTGCTATGTTCTGCAGCTAAAATCCTGTTTCTCCACCTCAAACAGTCAGTAAAATGTGTTTGTGTTTCTCTCTATAAAGGATCTACCTCGAGCAACGAGACCGAACAAAAAGTTTGCACCAGTAAAACTGTTAGAAAAATGGTGAATCGTAATTTTTATTAACTCAATAACATTTTGTTAAAGGGTTCTTCCAAAGGGAGGAATTAGACCCCCTTTATAAGGACATATAGGGCTCTAATCCTAAATTTCTAAATCTGACTTGACATGCCTGCATTTCAGTTCAACTAACTGCAGCTTTGCTATTTTTTTTATTACTTACTCGCGTACACACATTTGTATCTTCTTGATCCTAGACAGGGTCGTGGGAAAACTGGTGCCTAAGTGGCTACATAAGGCACAAGGAAGTAACAACCCTAGACAGGGTCCCAATCCATTATACGCTAGGGACATTTTAGAGACAGCAATTAACCTAACGTGTCTTTGGAACAGCAATACCCAGAGTAAACACACACAGACACAGGGACGACATGCAAAGAAGCCTCTTAGATAACCTAGGGAGGATGGGTCCCTTTTTGAGTTTTGGTTCGTCCCAAGGTTTCATCCTTTTAGCAGTTTTTCCTTTCCACTGTCGCCCTACCCTGCGCAGTTTGGGATTGTAAATAAAATATAATCTAATGTTGTAAAACGGTTTTGAGACAATGCTCCATTTTCAAGCGCTTTAAATTAATGTACAGAAATCGTCAAGAGTTCAGAACCCAACAAGCCGGAGGCAACAGTGGCAAGAAAAAAGCTTTGAGGTGCATGAAGAAGGAATCTCATCCTCCAATCATTAGGTTTTTAAGAATCGTTACGCTGGACTGGCTCAGATAACACCGCTGATGGCTTTCCTGCCCCCAGTACCTTTTGCTGATCCATTATCTCAGCGTCTTTGTGACTGAGTGTCCACGTGGGTGGTCATTACACAGACGTCGGTGCCCGGGTCCTCCATCGTGCGGTTATAGGAGCAGAAGGAGACTAGGCACTTGACCTGATTTCTGGTAGATCAGCGGGCGCTCGTCTGGCTTGCACATTCTCAGAATTCGTGGAACATAAAATGACAATGGCCTGAAGCCGCCTCACAGTGGCTGTTTCTGCGTAAGAGCATATGACAAGCAGGGCATGACTTGCTGCAATGGCTAGAGCCTGGCATTTCAGTCCAAAAACCCCCAACCCTCCTCCTTTTCTCCATCTCGTCCATTTCTCGAGTGGACAGAAGAGCAAAGCCTCCTGGGATGCGCTGAGCAGAAGATGATTGCCTTCTGTCGGCTCGTGCGAGTGTGCCACCAGCTCAAAGGTGAAATTACCCACGGCTCAATAGTGCGAAAACCAACCTGCCTCCTCTCCCTGCATCACCCGTGCCCTTTTCCGATGCAATGAACAGGCGAGGACGAGCAACGTATCATGACATGAGCAGAAACACAATGAATGGCTCAGTCTGAGGGGATTTACCTGTCATCAGAAGAATGGACAGGCTTTTTTTTTATTACATTTTATTGTCAGTTCCTTTATCACCTCATTACCACATCCAGTAAGCAACTTGTTGATTATTAACGCTCATCCAGCAGATCTGGAACTGTCCCTTGGTACTGAACTGCTGCTAGACTGTCCAAACTAATCTTAAAATAAAATAAAACCACATAAGTACAGCCATAAATGAACCAAAATGGGATGGTAAAGCTCTTAACTCTTTGGACGGTTCCTGTTCCTTTTCAATACAATTAAAAGACATTTTGGTACAGAAGATCCCAAGTGATTTAGTGTTTCAGGTCTTATTTTGTTCCATTCTTTCTTCAAGATGTGAAACAGGAAGGGGTCGTTTTGCATTTTCCGTTTCAAAATTCTCGAAACATTTTCTTTTGGGGACAGGTCAGGACTGCCGAGGGTCCAGTCCGGATTCTCCTTTTTTCCATTAAAAGATCTCTAATCCTGATTGGTCTGAGCATAATCTTTGTTTCCATGGTGATGGTTCATCCTAGATGGCTCCAAGCCCAGAGAAGTGGGTGGAGCTTCTGGACATGGTTAACATGAGTTTTCTTTTTTATACAGTAAAGTTTTAAGTGGTATTTGTGAATGAAACTCTGTATTGTAGAGCTTAATAAAGGTTTGATAAAGGAATCCCTTACCCATGTGCTTCTATCAGATATCAGATCTGAGGGAGCAGAGAGAGATCACCCCTCTACAGTTTAGGCTTTTCAGGACTGAAATTCCTTCAGATTTTAAATCGTTTAATAATATTATTCTCTGTAGAGAAATACTGTATATTCCTTTCAAACTTTCTTTGAGGAACATTGTTTATAAACATTTGGTGATAAACTGGAGTTCCTCTGATCTTCTTTACTCCCCAGAAACTCATCCTGGATGCTGTTTTTGGACCAAATTATCTTATATATCTTATAACCTTTTTTGGAATATGTTGGAGGCCTGGAATTTTCCATACTTTCTGATTTGGGGTTTATATTCATGCATCAATTCTGTAATTTTTTGCCGTATCTCAAATCTGAGGTCAAAATGATGATGATGATGATGATGAAGAATGTGGCTCAGTGAAAAAAGGAAACCATGACAGAGGAATAATTAAAGAAGTCAACAAGAAAATGAGTGAGATTCCTGTTTAAATGTTTGCCTACTTCTAATTCTGTTTGCCAGATGTTTACGATGTTTCAGTTTTAACACACTGAGTAAATACCCTGTGTGTGTGTGTGTGTGTGTGTGTGTGTGTATTTGCATGTCTGTGTGTGGTTTCAGCCTGCCCGTGACAGCCATGTCATATCGGATTACAGAGGGCAAATCTAACACGGTCCCTTATGCTGTTTACATAAATAACACGACCTCAGTATCCGAGCCTCCCACACTCAAACACACACTAATCAAAAATTCAGTACGGCTAAAATCAACCGCGGTCCAAACGGCATGTTCTAATATTTTAATCCCTATGTTGGTTATGGACGGTGGTTTATTTAGGAGAAAGCCTTTCTGTGTAGAAATTAAAGCAAGGTTAAATATTAGCCCTGCTCTAATTCTGTTAGCTTCTTCATCTGAGCAGGAACGTTGCAAAAATCTCTCCAGCAACAATAGATATCAATAGATATTAACGACCAACTAATAAGTTATAGAAAACAATTTGTCCTGAACTGTTTTGTTATCATTTGCCATTCCCAGTAAATTAGAACCAAACTTAATATTTCTAACTACATATTCTGTTTTCTCCCTCAACCCTTCCTTCAGTAGGAATTCCAGTCCTCACACTAAGAGGTTCTGGTTCCAGTTCCAATCCTCACACTAAGAGGCTCTGGTTCCAGTCCCAGTCCTCACACTAAGAGGTTCTGGTTCCAGTTCCAATCCTCACACTAAGAGGTTCTGGTTCCAGTCCCAGTCCTCACACTAAGAGGTTCTGGCTCCAGTTCCAGTCCTCACACTAAGAGGTTCTGGTTCCAGTCTCAGTCCTCACACTAAGAGATTCTGGTTCCAGTTCCAGTCCTCACACTAAGAGGTTCTGGTTCCAGTCTCAGTCCTCACACTAAGAGGTCCTGGGTCCAGTTCCAGTACTCACACTAAAATGTAAAAGCCACCCAATCAAACCAAACAATAAGCAACAACAAAAGATATAAAACCACCATCTAAGTGACAGTCTAAACAAACAACAATAAACAACAGACTAAATAACTATAAAAAACCAGACCATGTCGCCCATCAGGTCAGGTGACTGGAACTCATGTATTTTAGGGCATGAACTGTAACCACAGGAAGAAGCTCCATTATTATCACCAAAGAAAAACAGAAGATGGAGTCTGTTTAGCATTCAGCAGAGAAAACGTTGAACGGCTCTGTTATTTCACACCTCATTACAAATCCCATGAGCTCTGTAACGTTTATTAATGGAACGCAGCGTTTGGGGGAGTGGCACCATTTTGGGTACAGTCGTGTACTTTTGTTGTCTCATCCTGTAGAGTGAAACCATTGAGGTGTGACTGGAGCAAAACCTCTCTCTCTTACTTTCTCTCTCTCTGTCTCTCTGTCTGTCTCTTTCTCTCTCTCTGTCTCTCTGTCTGTCTCTTTATTTCTCTCTCTGTCTCTCTGTCTGTCTCTTTCTCTTCTCTCTCTGTCTGTCTGTCTGTCTCTTTCTCTCTCTCTGTCTGTCTGTCTGTCTCTCTTTCTCTTTCTCTCTCTGTCTGTCTGTCTGTCTCTTTATTTCTGTCTGTCTGTCTGTCTGTCTCTTTTTTTTCTCTCTGTCTGTCTGTCTCTTTTTTTCTCTCTCTGTCTCTTTCTTTCTCTCTCCCTGTCTGTCTGTCTGTCTCTTTCTCTCTGTCTGTCTGTCTGTCTCTTTCTCTCTGTCTGTCTGTCTGTCTGTCTGTCTGTCTGTCTCTTTCTTTATCTTTGTCTGTCTGTCTTTCTCTCTCTTTCTCTCTCCTCTGTCTGCCTCTTTCTTTCTCTCTCACTGTCTGTCTGTCTCTCTCTTTCTTTCTCAGCCGACTTTCTCTACATCATATAAAAACCAGTAAGACTTTCACCTTTTCAGAATCGAGATCCAAATCCCTTGTTCCACTGCTTCCCAAACATGTTCCATTGGTGAGATCTGGAGACTGTGGAACCAGTTTGAGATGATTTGAGTTTTGTTTCATGGAGTGCTATTATGCTGGAAGTAAAGGTAGGCTGTGGGGCTTAAAAGATGATCCATAATAAATGTTAGTTCAACCAAATTCTGACCCAACCATCCAAAAAATCACAGCAGAACTCAAGATCACGAGACGAGACGTTGTTCCAATTCTCTTTCCTCCAGTTTTGGTGAGCCAGTGTGAATTGACGCATCAGTTGTCTGCTCTTAGCCGAAACGCGGTGCCATCTTCTGCTACTGTAGTCTATTTGCTTCAAGGTTGGACATGGTGTTTGTTCAGAGATGCTCTTCTACAGACCTAACCTATTTTTGAGTTTCTTTTACCTTTCTATCAGCTCTGCATCCCCTCTGCCCCCTGGCACCAATGTGGCATTTTAACCCAGAAAACTGCCCTCACTGATATTTTTTTCTTTTTCAGATCATCCTCTGCAAGCTTTTGAGATGGCGCTGCAGCTGAAAATCCCATATTTAGGGGTTAATCAGGTGCTTGTGCTTGTTGTTCATTTAATTTGAATAATAATTATTATTGTGTTAATTTGTAGAGAAGGATCAACTGCTTGCCCTGGTTGATCCCCATCATAACGATGGTCCTCCCCTCATGAGCCGTGGCATTTCGGAGCTCTGTATCCCGGAGGTAAAGTCTCCGGATCCTGCTGCTAACATTTATTTAACATTAACGATTATTCACTGAGGATTACTTCAGTGGACACAAATACTATAAGAGTTTTCACCCAATGAAAAGAGGAAAATCATATATCTTATACAAATTAGGAATGGTTTAGATTTCATCTGTACTTTTATCTTTTAGGGCTTTTAAGACAGTTTTAGTTGATTGGATGGACATTAAACAGGGCATAGCTGTATATCAGATTTTTAAAAACATTTATACTGAATTAAAATCCAGAAATACCAGAACTACTCATAAAGGTGTAAGCTGAGTCTGTGACAGCATTACCTCATGTTTTATTATTATTATTATTATTATTATTATTATTATTATTATTGTAGTTAGTATTAGATGTTATATTTTATGTTATTTGTTATTTTATGTAACCAATGTCAATGCAGTTTTAACCCAATATATTATTTTACCTTTAATTTATAGTTTTATTCTATTTATCAATTTTACACTCATTTGTTGTAGGTTTTTATTATGAATTATTTTATATAATTAGAATATTTTTATATAATATATAATATTTTCTCTTATTGTGTTACTTTTATTTTTCACTATTTTATATAATTATAATATTTAATAATTTATAATCTTTTTCTTCCCAATAAAACAGTATATGATATTATAGAAATGAAAGTGTGATGAATAAATAAAGTATAATGAAAATATAGAAAGCTTCATTTATTCCCCTGAAAGTAATCCAGGGATACCAGAGCTGCACTGACTGATGAGTTTGTGTGACTTTAATCAGTCCAGTCCGATTTTACGTTGCTGCTTCTCGAGCCCACCTGAACTTGCCTCCGTTTGGCGAGCGTAAAATTTGGCGATGCAAATGAGTCCATTAATGAAATTCAGCGCTGTGACTGATTACGATCGGAAAAAGAGAAAGAAAAACACGTGCAAACGCAGGAAGCTTTATTCTGACCTCCCTCTGCTAAATGAGGAATCGTCCTTGCTGGAGTTGCATATGTGAGCGTGTGTGTGTGTGTGTGTGTGTGTGTGTGTGTGTGTAAAGAGCGTTCAAAAGAATGGCGTGCAAAAGTCCTGAAGGTTAATTTACTCTTAACTCTTATTAAGTGTGTGTCTGTGGGGGCTTCATTAGGGTGACACACAGCTACCAGATTAACCTTGTGGAGTGGAAGCACGTATCCTTCTCAATCCCACCACACACACACACACACACACACACACACACTAACATCTGGATCCATCTGACAGCTGAGGATTTGCTTCTCCTGCTGTCCTTTTTGTAAATTAAACTTTTATTAGAGGGTCTCACAAGTGTGACATTCTGACAGACAAACAGACCGACAGACACACGCGCACACACACACACACACACACACACACACACACACACACACACACACACACACACACACACACACAC
>JAUZST010025629.1:0-30809 GCA_034779995.1 Parotocinclus haroldoi | reverse complement strand
TCTTAACAATAGGTTTAATCATGCCTAGCATTAATCACTAGATCAGATTCTTAAAGCCATTACAAGTAAATGTAAATAATAATGCCGTAATAATGTAAAGGTGTAATAATATATGTGTCTGCATCACATTCTGTGAAACAGTTCATTGATTAAAATGGCCATTGACCGGACACTACTATGTTTTCATAGTCAATTTATGCTACTATAAAGTAAAAATAAAGGGTATATTCACAGGACAATGCAGAGAGCCAGCTGAAAACATGATTTGAATGCCACTATCTACACAGCATCTGACCTGTTGTAGCCTACATCCCCTCTCCCCCAAGTAAATAGACAACAATAATTTTCAGTTACAACGACACAGTAAAAATGACACACAAAGGTACCAAAATATAAGGGCAAACAATGGAATAAACATAACTTGCTGGCTGCACATAACCAAGTGAGTCAATTTTAAAGCCCCCCCACTAATTTCCGGAATAGGCAATGCAATATTACTATTTTCACAGTTTAAACCTTCAATTAGACAAATTCAGCATGGTGATGCTATCACAGTTGCCAAATGACTGCTGCTTGGCACTTTGAGGTAGATTTAGGTGAAGTCGACATGGAGTTTGTAGTGCCAGCTGAACACTTTCCATTTCATTCTCCACTTTATGTGCATGTACTAAAAGTTGCTCGTATTTATGCACATAGTTAATGCAAAGTTAATATATTCATGAAAGTGAAAAATGTAATTGGTGTATTGTGTAGGGCCCTGTGTTATTTCAGGTACATCCATGTCTTATCAATGAGAGCTATTTGTAATGAATGATGTGAAGGAACATAACTTCATAACATCACATTTAATAAGACGTTTAAAATAGCTTCATCCTCCTGAATATGTGAAATTTGATGAAACTACCAAAGGCAAAGATTTTAAAGCTGCCACTAGTGAGAGTGCAGAGCTAGACATAACCAGCAGTCCTTTTTATCTTTCTTCAGTAACTAAGTTTCTACTAAAAAAATAAATCATAATGTTTTGGCCAGTTTAATACAACCCTAGTAATCCAACTAATACTCTGGGTACGGAAAGTATTCAGACCCATTTAAATTTACCACTCTTTGTTTCATTGCAGCCATTTGCTAAAATCCAAAAAGTTCATTTTATTTCTGATTAATGTACACTCAGCATCCCATCTTGACAGAAAAAAATAGACGTAGACATTTTTGTAAATGTATTTAAAAAAAAAGGGATATATCACATGGTCATAAGTATTCATACCCTTTGCTGTGACACTCATATGTAACTCACAAGCTGTCCATTTCTTCTCAGCCTTCCTGAGATGGTTCTACTCCTTCATTGGAGTTCAGCTGTGTTTAATTTAACTGACTGAACTTGATTAGGAAAGGCACACACACACTCTCACAGCCTTGGTGAGAGAGGTAAAGAAGAACCCAAAATCACTGTGAGCTCCGGAGATGCAGTAGGGAGATGGGAGAATGTTCCACAAAGTCAATTGTTACTGCAGCTCCACCAGTCGGGGCTTTACGACAGAGTGACCCAACAGAAGCCTCTCCTCAGTGCAAGAGATATGAAAGCCCGCATAGAGTTAGCAAAATAAACACATGAAAGACTCCCAGACAATGGGAAATAATATTCTCTGGTCTGATGAGACGAAGATTAAACTTTTTGGCGTTATTTCTAAGTCTTATGTGTAGAGAAAACCAGGTACTGCTCATCACCTGCCCTATACAATCCCAACAGTGAAACATGTTGGTAGCGACAACATACTATGGGGGTATTTCTCAACTGCAGGGACAGGACGGCTGGTTGCAATTGAAGGAAAGATGAATGCGGCCAAGTAAAGACCTGACCAGTGTCCTGGAAGAAAACCTCAGACTGGGCAAAGGTTTACCTTCCAACAATACAATGACCCTAAGCACACAGCTAAAATAACAAAGTAGTGACTTCGGAACAACTCTGAGACCATTCTTGACTGACCCAGCTAGAGCCCTCACCTAAACCCCATTGAGCATCTCTGAAGAGACCTGAAAATGGAACTGGAGAAGATCTGCAAGGAAGAATGGCAGAAAATCCCCAAATCAAGGTGTGAAAAACTTGTTGCATCATTCCAAAGAAGACTCGTGGCTGTACTAGCTCAAAAGGTGCTTCTACTAAATACTGAGCACAGAGTCTGAATACTTATGACCATGTGATTCAGTTTTTCTTTTTTAATAAATTTGCTAAAATTACTATGTCTTTTTTTCTGTCAAGATGGGATGCTGAGTGTACATTAATGAGAAATAAATAAACTTTTTTATTTTAGCAATTGGCTGTAATAAAACTAGAGTGATCAATTTAAAGGGGTCTGAATACTTTCCGTACAATAATTATAATCCGTAATCCGTATCTGTATAATTCCGTACAACACTATAATCGATGGGTTGTAACAGCAGTTTGAGTTTGAGTGTCATTGGAAAACAGAAAGACAAGACTCCAGTCGGCAAAACGGCGCAAACTGGATCATTACCTCGTCATAAGAATTCAGATTTCTGTTGCATTATACTGATGGGAGAGTCATACTTTGGTCCAAGCAGCATGAATCAGTTAATGCTCCCTTCCAGCTATCAACATTTCACTCTGGTAGAGGTGGAATAATGGTGTGGAAAAAGTTGTCTCAGCACACCCTGAGTCATCTCATACCTGAGGACAGACATTTGGACAATACCTAAGCATCATGGCCAACCATTTTCATCATTTAATGGCAGCTGTTTACCTTATAGCAGAGTCCCTGGCCTTTACAGTCCCCAGGTCTTAATCCCACACAAGCACCTCTGGGATGAGTTAGAATGGGTAGAGAATGTCATTACCTCCATCTAATTTGTGGGAACTGCGAAAGTCTATCCTGTGCGCATGGGTCAATCTTCTTGCAGACAGATTTCAACATCTTGTGGAATCCATGCCACATTACATTGCTTCTGTTGTGAAGACCAATAGAGGCTATTGTGCTACAAGATGGTTATATCTAACGAAGTGGACATTCAGTGTATATCTGGAATTGACTCACCCTTTAGCAGTACCATTTGACCAATTTATTATACCTATTTCTCTTTTTCCTTTCTAGATCCCTTTAAGGGCTGTGAAAAATCCAAAAGCACACATGCTTCCCCCCTCCCCCATTTTATATTAAACACTGCAGTTACAAAGACTGTCAGCCCACTTTAACTTCAACTAGGAAAAAACTGAAAACTACTTGTGTTGACATAAACAACAGAGGCAAATGTTTGTTGACAACCAATAATGACATAAAAACAACAGTAGTGTTTATTATACCAGTTTAAGGATATAGTCTTTTTAAAATAAAAGTAGAAGTATTTTAATTTAAAGCCTAACATAATATAGTGCCATAAATCATCACAATGGTGTATTTATCTATGAAACTGGAGAAAAATTGCGAGTTATTTACTGACTGTACGAACCTTGCGATCAACTGAGACATAACGAGATAAACCCAATGCGTAAGGTGTAAATGCAATTGCCTCACCACCTATGTACTATTGCTGGTATGTTTCTGTGGAGTCCATGACTCGACCCACACCCCAGCTGTTTGCCATATGTTTAATTAACACTCAAGGCTTTAAAACCAGCAGGGAGACACACTACTGGGGAGGTGTGTCTGGGCTGGATTTGGAACCGCTCCTAATAGGGTGCGTTCAGACTGGGGAGGGTATCTGCACAAAAAAGAGAATTCTTCCTGTGATCCGTGATAACTCTGCATGTTTTGTGAAGCAGAGCAGGAGCACAGTGGATCTTTTATATTGTAAAGCTTATTGACAGTCACAGTAAGTTCTCCTTCTGCTATGGTTCGGTATATATAGTATATATAGTATAGTATACAGCATTAAATCCAACACACTCCCTCCTTATTTATTTATAACAGCAGCACATAATGAGCTGTGCGTAACAATTTAACTAGATTTTCGATATTCTTTGCCAGTGTACTCTGTGTCAGATTGGAATAAAAATTATACATTAGCACCAATCAAAGTCTGATCTAAAAGTTAGAAATAAAAGATATTTTGCTGCAGTATTTTACAATATCATTCAAACTAGATACTGAATAAAGGTACTGAAAATGTGATTATGAGTTGCTATAACTAATATGCAGGAAAGCAAAGTGACCTGTATGTGGCTGAGAGATACTGGGGTAAGACCATGAGCTTGCTGAGAGGCTCTGCGGTTCAACGTTAAAATGGCTGTGAGGTAGTGGTAGCAATTCAGAGATATTGGCACCTATATGCCAGTTTATGGTAGACTGTTTAGAGTTATAGATTTCTCCGTGGCAGCATGGTGGCTCGGTAGGTAGCACCGCTGCCTCACAGCAAGAAGGTCCCGGGTTCTTCCCAGTTTGCATATACTCCCTGTGTCTACGTGGGTTTACTCTGGATACTCCAGTTTCCTCCCACAGTCCAAAGACATGACAGTGGTGATTGTATATCTACCACAATAAGGTACAGGACAGGTGCTTCTCAATTTATGATGGTGATACTGTTTATATTGACAAACCCTTTACAAGTTGAATGCATCGTATATATCTCAGAAAGTTGAATCAATTCATCTGGTTTTGTGGGGTACACTTTCACTCATCAAATGGACGACTTTAGCCTTAGCTAGTTGGAAACCTCACCAATCTTATACACTGCACATCTCCTTGATGTCTCCTACCAATACCATTGCATAACAAAGGGACCAGTGACCTGTTTAACATGCAGACTGATATGACTATTAATGGCAATGACTATATGTGCCATTCATACAAAATTGTGGAATAGCTGCGATTGTTGCGTTGTAAGATGATGAGAGGTGAACTCTGAGGTCCCCTTTTTGGTTCAGGGTTAGACTTGCCTTAATTATTGTGTTTTACAATTTATAAAGTAAATCTGGGTCTTACTCTGGGTAGGACTTTACTTTTAGAGATTTCTAACCTAGACTTAACCTAGATCTGTCTTTATCAAGACATTTACATTTTACATTTACATGTACAGTATTTAGAAGATGCCCTTATCCAGAGCGACTTACAAAAGTGCTTTAAGACATCAGTAACATAATCCATGCTTAATAATAAGAAATCTAAACAAGAATACATGTATTGTATATACATAGTGTATATACTGTAGTATATTCAAGCAAAATTCACACAAAGTTATTCTAAAATGTCATTAAATTCATGACATAATGTACTGAAAGTGAAAAAGCAAAACAAAATGGTTAGTCCCTGGGTATTGCTGTTCAGCTTAGTCAGTTGATGACTGGATACCTAGCTTCTGTGGATTGCTGTACTGCATATCCCTTGCCCAATGAATACTTTTTGGATTTCCTTTGAAAAATGTGAACCATACCATCATATAATGGAGAGCAAATGTACTGTATATTGATGCCAAATTGTTAGCTGTGAGATACTGTAATTTCCACGAGAATCCGCACTAATACTAAATTCATACTAATCTACTACAACCATACTAATAACAAGTCAGATGAGCATAGTCAGTATTCAACATACTACAGAAATACAGTGGCAGCACAGCTGGTACCTCACAGCATCAGAATTCCCTGAGTCAGTTCACAGCCCGGAGTCCACCTGTGTGGAGTTTACATGTTCTGTGTGGCTTTCCTCTGGGGCCACTGCTTTCCTCTCACTTTCCAAAGACATGCATTAGGTTCATTACCTTATTGTCATTATCTTATTGTGGAGTGTTTCTTGGTAAGTGAGTGAATGTGTCTGAAATGCCCAAATGTCCCCATGAGGAAAGAAAGGTCTCAGAGATATGACATTTTCTAAATTTTGGGGATCTTTGCTTATCCCCTCAATGATAACTGCAACCCAAAAGAAGTGCTTTAGGTTACTGATATAAAAATTATTCAATGTAAGAAAAAATACCATCTGAGATGTCACAATATCATTCAATACATCCTCAATACTGTATAGACATGTTGTAGCTTGACCATACATCAGCTTGACCACATGTATACCAATATTTAGCGTTGTTCCCTCTAAGCCTAATGAAATACATTTACTCGCGGGCACACTGTTAATTACAGAAAGAAGCCTTGGAGAACTCCTCTTTTAACCTGCATTGCACATGGCACACAGTAATTATTAGGATACAGTCGTGTATCGTGAAATGCTGGTTGAGGAACTAAACTTCATATAAAAAGAGCAAAGCTCCAAATGGATTAGTTCTGAATTTGCAGGGAACAAAGTTATAGCAGAGAACATTGTCAGTAAAGATTATAAATTGTAGACTGCAAAATACTATTTACTAAGGATGCTCTATTTCCAGACCTAAAAGAGACCATCAAGTAGAACCTTAGAAAGACATTTGCAATAAAGTCTACAGTTGGCAGTACTTTCAAATTTACTGAAGTACTATATGTATGTCTAGGCTAATACGGGAAAGTGTTCCTAGACTCCATTTTGCCTTCAGAACTGCCTGAATTATTATGGCATAGATTCAACAAGGTGCTGGTTACTAAAAATCTGGTCACATTGTAGACCATTTCAGTACAGTGCACTCAGTATTATGATTTGGGTCAGAAAACAACTGCTCACTGGATATTTTCTCTTTTTTGGATCTTATTTTCTATTTTTTGGATCTCAGTAAATCCTAGGAATGGCTGTGTGCAGAAAATGCCAGTAGAGCAGCAGTGTCTGAAATACTTAGACCAGCCTGTCTAACAACCATGTCACATTCTGATCTCCTGTTTGAACTTCTGACAATGTCTAAATGCAGTTTAGAGTTTCTGCTTTCTTTTTGCTGATTACGTATTTGTTATAGTATTTAACATTAGTGGTAGTTGAACATAGTAGTTGAACAGGTGTACCTAATAAAAATCCTTTAAGTATATATCTAACGGGAAAACAAAGATAATTAGTTTAAATACCTTAAGTCCTTTGAAACTGTCTACTTGTATGCTAAAGAAAACTCCTCTATGGCTACATTCACATTACCAGGCTGAAGTGACTCAGTTTCTATTGTGAGTCTATCCGATCTTTTGAAATCAGACTTTAGTCAATTTCATATGTGGTCCCAGATTTCATGGGTCTTTTTGCCCGTATAAATGCGCTCGATGAGAGAAAACAGCAATGGAGGAGAGGAATGACAAGTCAATGGAAGAACGAAAGAATTGCTCATTTCTAACTCTCTTTGGATGCACTAATTCTCCATCAGCCTCCTACACCTCTGCTGTGGCCTCATTTCTAGTTGTGTGCCATCATAATACTCAACACCGCTCATACACACTGTCACTGGAGTGTGTGATTCTCCATTGGAAACTTCATTGGGAAAGTAATGAACCAAACAGAATGCTTTAAAACTTCTTTTCATCAAAGTTACCAGCCATGATTAAAACCTATCAAAAGACTTAACCTATTTCCACTGAAGCTGTGCTATGCCTTAGAAGCAGATTTTTGATTAAATCGACTGCTTGGTGTATATCCCATTTTAATTTTACGTAAATTAAAATTCTTTCACTTTCCTATTTGCCTGAACCTGAAAAGGACCACCAGGGGGTCAATTCATCATAGGACACACACACTCTGGACACTTTAGAGACATCAATTAACCTAACATGTATGTCTTTAGACTGTTGGGGGAAACCAAAGTTACAGACATGGGGTGAACATGCAGAACACACAGAGAGGATCCAGACCGCTTCACCTGGGAACTGAACCCTGGACATTCCCATTGTGAGGTGACACTGCTACCCACCAAGCCACTGTACTGCTGATTACTGGCAACATCCATTATTTTGAAGTATGCAGCTTACCTGAAGCCTGTCATCCTTAAACCTGGTTATATTGGCCTTTTAGAACATTAGTCACTCAGGTAAGCTACATCAAATTTCCTTATATCAAGGGTCAAGAGGCCAATCCCGTAAAGCAATTTACATTTGTAATTGGTACAACCAACTGTAGGAGGACAGTAAGTGCATTTTTATGCACTTAATCCAATAACTGCAGGAAATCAGATTTGGTCAGTAATCCGATCAATTAGATTATATGCACTTGGGTAATCAGAGAAAGGGAAAGCTCTGGGTTTACATGACTCATGCAATAATCGGATTTCTGCTTTGCAACAAGCCAGTAATTGCACAAAAGCTTTTGACATGAACTCCAATATTTATTAACTAAACATTAAAGATCCTTCACGTCTATGAGCATATACTGCATTTGAGTCTCGCCAAAAGTGTTTGGTAGCCGTTTTGCAGATGCTGCAGTAAATCCCAGGGTTGCCAGATCCCTCAAGAGTAACAGGTAACCAGATCTATGGTTTGTTTTGTTTATTTGGTGTATTAATCTCACTATCCGCATCTATGGCCATTTCAGCGACACACACTATGTTACATCAAGACTTATATATACACTGACGTCAGGACAATTTAGTGTAATCAATTAACCTAATGCATGTCTGTGCATGGAAACCGGAGCACCCAGAGTAAACTAATCCATACACAGGTAGGGAATGCAGACTTCACACAGAAAGGAACTAGAACACTCCAACCTGGGACTGAACCCAGAAGCCAGGATCTGTGGGGTGAAAGTGATACCCACCGTGCACACTAGATCTATGGAAACAAGCACAAAAGTAGCAAAAGAATCTCTTCAGAATCTCTTGAGATGCCTCACAATATCAACATTATGGTAAATTAAATGTTTATTTATCTACCAATCTATTTGATTAGTTTCAAATTAATTCAAAGCATAAGTTTGAAATGACAAGTGAACCGGAATCACACTGACACATTTGCTATACTTACTTGCTAAAAAAGCTAAAAATACTTATTTGTTGGCCCGTGCATACTTTATATTGCAATGTCATCTAAATCAGCTGATTGCGCTTTAAAACAAAGCATTCAGCAAGCATTAGCATTTAAGTAGACAAGACCCTAAATTTTTGAGTTTTGTTGTTTTTGACTTCTGTTAGACTTTAATCAACGGGGTTTAGCGCTAGGTTATTTATTTATTCATTTTATTTTTCAGATACACTGAAAAAGACAATGATAAAGGTGTGGATGCTGTGCTTTTAAAGAAAAGATCAAGTACTTTTTTCAGGGCTTACATAGCTAGTTACATCAATTGGGTTTTAGACATAATGCTAATGTTTCGCACACAGTACAATATTTTAATGTGTACTGCATCGGTCATCTTCATCGGTCATCTTCAGCTGGGGCAGCTGGCATCTAACATGACAACACACACACACACACACGCTTGTAAAATTGTGAAATGGAGAGAGATCTTCGGTAGCAAAATATGCCCTAGTAGGAAGCAATTTTCATAAATGTTTTTTTTTATTACAGTGAGAAGCACATTGTGCTTCTTTTTGGCATACTATTCAATTTATAAATTTAAAAGGTCAAATCCTCACTGCAACCCTTGACCCCTTGAGCAAGGCTTTAACCCTCAAACACTCAGTTCAAGTGTGAGACAGTATGGATTAAAGCATTTGCCATATGCGTTGATGGCATACGCTTATCTGAACAGGGTCATAGGGCGGGGTCTGGAGCCTAACCAGGAATGGGTGCCAGTACATTGTATGGTTCTGTAAATGCACCCTCAACCAATGGAATAAATAATCTTAAATTTATACTTTTACTTACTTACACATTCACAACATTACATGCACCACACTATGTATAATTAAATGTGTTTTGGAATATGAGTTCAGACTGAAAATCTGAACTCTCATTCAGTTGGGTGCCAACTTCATTACATATTTAACACGTAATGCCATGTATACTTTTCTTTATTCTAATGAATGGAATGTAAATGTCAATTTGAAATGTCACCACCCACAAAGGCATTACAAATAAACTTTTAAAATGATGAACTTTGTTAATTACACTGCTTTGAGATATTCTGAAAACAAAATTTTGCAGTGCGTGTAAGTAGTTGTGTCAGTGTTTAGGGTTCACAACAAAGGCAATTATACACCATACACAAAACCCTGGAAATTTAGTACCAGCTTGTTGGTTAGCCACCTAGCTCATGGCATGTTAACTGTGTTATTATTGCAGTCATTATGTTCAAGGACAGCTGGAAATATAGAAAGTAAGGGACTACCTCATAATACTGAGTGTCTGAGAACACACTCTTTAAACCACGTAACCAGATTAATAGATTTCTGTTAACTGCATAAAATCTCCATAATAATCCTACATTGTTAGTTACAGTTAATCAGTAATCAGAACAGAAATCATTAATACATTAAACAACTACGAAAATTCTAAACCAATTGATTTGAGTGGTTTCTAATGTGAAAAATGTACTTTACATCACAATTTATCAACCACAGCATAAATTTAAACCCAACTGCTCACACAAACACACACAAAAACAACCTCTTTGAATAATGGTTCAAATTTCAAATTATATTGCAGTACAAAATTAATTTGTCATACTGCCCAACTACACTACTTTTAATGCCCATTTTGGATTACAAATAAACAGCATAAAAGGAAGCCAGGCTTATGCACAGAGCAGTAAATATAATATTCATCCAAAGATTCCTGTCAAAGAACTTTACCATGCATCTGATTTCTGTTCGAAAATGTGCTACATCAACTATTCTGTACAGTGAGGGATCTTTAAGGTTTGCCCTAAAATATGTTTTGTCCAGAAGCACACATCTTTGCTTTAAGTACTCCCTAGAGAGGCTCTTCTGATGCTGACAAAATATGATTCGCATTATAGGCTAGACTGCTGGGGTTGCAAAAAACAAGGGGCAAGTCAACAATAAACAAAACAAAAAGTACAGAATAACAGTCAGTGTGGGTATGGGTGTGAGAAAACCAAATCTGAACGAATGCACTGAGTTGTGCAAAGGCTGTAGGTCTGCTGATCAGTCACAGTAACCAATCTGAATTAATAACAGTGGTTGGAATGCACATTCACTACTTACAATGTTTTTTTTTTTACTTTATAACATTACTTACTATTCCATTACTATTGTTACTCACACTCAACAAATGAATGCTTTTTAATAATAGTTTTTAATAATGAATGCACAATAGGTTTGTGCCTTTTATGCCCATCTGATCAATGTCCATTTAACAAACAAATTATAACTATACTATAACAAACAATTAATTGGAAATAAAGATTTGTCTTTTAACTCTGGATTTTGTGGCCATAAACAGCTGACCACCTCAATAGCCAATTAACACTGTGAATGTACGCGAGCAGGACTTCAGATGTGTGTGTGTTTGTGTGTGTGTCTGTAAGTCATCTGCTTGCTTGCTCATTAGCTCAGGTTTTGACTAGAGACTGTTTTAATCTTTTAGAGGGCCTCATGAAATGTCATGTGTGAATGCATTCAGTGATTATAATGATTAGATGGTATTGTGGATTAGATCATTCAAGAAAACATTTTTAGGTAGCCATTCTAGGTGGCTAAAGCTAAGTCAACTGGAACATGTTTTCATATCTGCAATAAAGTACACAGAAAAACCTGTACTGTGTGCTGAGCTGTTTATGTTTCTCTCAACTCTTTTAGAGAAAGAGAGATAAATAAAATTGGAAGATGCATTTGGTGACTTATTTATGGTAATCTTTACATGGGTAAACAATTGTCTATAAGACACAAAGTGAAACTGTTCCAATTATAATGTAAATAGTTTTTGACTGATCCATATGCAATCCAAATGCTTGATGGGTTATAGGGCAGCTGAGTGTGAAAGACACGACAGCCAGCACTCCTTAATATTCTATGGTCTTCAAGCTGTTGTTGCAAAGCTTTGATATGTTTTTACAAATTATATTAACTAGTGGTCTCAGTCCTTTGGCTTCCAAAGTTGCAGCCAAAACCCTGTTTTTACCATAAATTGAATTAGGATTACAGGGATTACAATACATCTAAACAATCGGAATAAATTATAATAGTAATTGTAAATCTGTCTTTTGGATGTTGCTGGTCACCTCAAAGGCCAATCAAGAGGTGGGAGTTTAAGAGCAAAAGTCCATCATTTGTGTCTGCTTATTCTCAACGTTTTCTCAGACTGATTTTTTTTCTTGACGAAAGACAAAATTGCATTAACAGACTTTATTACGTATAATAAAAAAGGTCATTCAAAATGAAACAGAAACTGGAGTGAATGTGAACCAGTTTATAGGTTACAGAGAATATACAGGTAGTGAGGGAACAAGCAAAAGAGTAGTACATACAATAGGACCGGGACATTACAGGCTTAAACACATTATTTACCTGTCATTACCATACATTGTTGTAATCTTTTAAGCACTCTTTAAAGTTACATTTGACTGAAATACATGTGTAGCAACTGCAATATGTAACATGTAAAACTTCAGCTTAACATCAACATTACTCACTACCATTTCATTAGTAATTAGAATGGACCAGAACATAAAAAAGCACTCCACAACACTGCTCAAGGCCCTGAGAATCCTTCCTTTTATATCTATAGACAGAATGCACTTACATACACTATCTCATAGCCCTCAGGTCAGAGGACCAGAGCAGAGTTTCTTGCATTCTTTCTTTTCTAAAAAATAAAAATAAAAGTCCTGTCTACAACTAAAAGCCTTGCTGTCTATTACAGGGAGAATGCTTGCTACATTAGATGCTCGCACTAAACACGACGACTGAGGGATACAAAGAGAAAGGTTGGGTCATGCACAGGAAGGGTATGTGTGTGTGTGAAGGTCTTGAGTAGAGACACAGAACTGAGAAATAGTGAAAGTGACAGGCAATCACTTGCTCATGCATGGGTTGATGGTAATGGTGTCTGTCTGTCATGTGGAGCAGGTACAGGAAAACAACCATGGAGAATTTGGAAATATGTGGGTTTATGCAGTCATTTCTTATAACAGCTAATACACAAATAGTTGTAAGTGTAATGACTAGATACATGAACCCTTGTACTTAAAGACTGATAGAATCTCTTTTAGAAGCAGTGGCATTCCCTGTAGCTGCTAATCAGCCAGGAATGTTTCACCACTTTTTGTGTGACCATCCTTTACTAAGGCCATACCACAACATAATTGTTGTGTTAAGCTCTGGATTGTGATAGTCATTTCAGAAATTCTAGTCCAATATTGATTAATTCATGTGTTTGGGTTATTGGGTTATGGGTATCTGTGCCTTACTGACACTGATTTAGGAGATATCTTAATACATTTTCATAATATTACCACAATGTATACAAGGTGTCCCACTGCAAATAAGCAGCCCTGGAATATCTCTCCACCCCATTTCACAGCTGAAGTATGGGTTCTGTGCTTCACTGTTGGAATGATAGTTTTGCCTTGAAAGATCCAGCTGTGATTGTCCTTTGGCACATTGTCTTAGATGCCTGCATCCAGGTGGTCTTTTGCTAACTTGATATATTTTGTATGGAGCAGGGATTCGTGATATCCTTCCATAAACAGCCCCCAATGCCCTGTTTTTTGATACTGAAGGATTTTGTCATGTTTTAGAGATTGATGCAGGATTTTTTCTACTTCTTTACCTCATTTGCTGTTGCGATGCCGTGTTTTTGATCTGATCTTTTTCATGGCACCCACTCCTAGGTACTCTAAAATTTGCTTTGATCAGAGCATGGTTCAAAATAACTGATCTTTCTTGTGAAGAGCTGATTTTGTCAGTAATCAGAGTTTGTGCCAATCTCACAACTCTTCTCATTCGCTGCAACACCTGATGCCAATTAGCTTTAGGAAAAGTGCTAGACCAGTGGTTTACACACTAAATATAGCTTAAATCTCTTGTGATTTCAATGAATATCCGGTATTTATGAGCTAAAATAGTCAAATGTATTTGTTTTGATTTTTTTTTAAAAGAACATTGTCTCAAGGCAACATTGCAAAATGTTACATTCGCAGCCGTAATTAGCTACCCTAGGGCGACAGTGACAAGGACAAACTCCCTAAACGTATTAAGCAAATAACCTTGGCAAAACCAAGCTTCAAAAGGAACGTGCCCTTGGCTGGCCTAGATGTAGTGTGCATAAATTTAATAAAACAAAATTAAGTTAGACTTACAAAAACCCATAAGCTAAATAAACTGACAGAAAACCAAATGGACAAAGGGAATCATTAAATTATAAATTGAATACTATTTGTTTGTTTGTCGATCTCATTTCAGATCACATTTTATAAAGAGATCCTGGTGTTACACAAAAATTCACTGATTTCTATAGCTCATAAAAGTATCACGTAACAACATAAAAATACTGCATTAGACACTGACATAATTATAAATCACTGTGAGAGAAATTTTGAAATGTATTTACTAAGAATGATACAAAGCAGATATTTTTCTTTCCTTGAGGTTCAAGTCCCACTTGATGCGGGGTTCGCTCAATAATACAAAGCAGCTAACAGGAAAAAATACAGCTTTGAGTGGAACATGTTGGTTTAAAAGAACTTTTGTGTTGGGATTTGTTCAATCATAGGTCTGAGCTTATATTGAATTACGAATGAAAGCCATTACTGGTTTTCAGTTAAATGTAATCACTCTTAAAACACAAACATGTTTTGTAGCTAAATATAAACCTTCTATCTATATCATCTATATCATATATCAAGGAGGTTGGGTTCTTTCGTGAGTCTTACCCCTTCCAAGGTTTCTTCCTTAGAATGTTTAGGGAGTTATCCCTCTCCACTGTCATGCTGTAAAGCTGTTATGAGAAAATCCTCCACAGTAAAAAAGCACTATATAAATAAATCGAAGTTGGAAGATATGCTTGTAGAAAAGGGCTTGTATAAAAAGTGTGTCATCATAGGCTTGCACTAAGCCTTTACTGATACTTGCAATGAAATTCTTGATGAAGTTCCTAGTGACTACTCTGGCAGTTGGTGGGATTTTGCTTCTTTAGCTCCTGCACTGCACACATGGGTGTTTTGCTAACACAAAGTATTTACTTTATATTGAATCAGGGTTAACTGAGATATTGGCTTGTGTAAACTCGACTGTTTTTCCTACTTTATTATGCCATCATTAAACAAATGATGACAGACAACATTGTGATATGGCTAAAACATATTTGTTTGTATGGCGTTTCTCATATACATTTTGAATTGTATACACTGCAAGGCACTCCAACATGTGTACGCACACAATCCAAATGGGCATAAACACAGCTTGACATCAGCACTTGTGAGACTACAATCAACTCCCATCCTCTCTCCCCATCTGTGCCTTCCAGCATACCATTCACATGCAGCAACCATGGCAGATGTCAGTTGTCTTCTCTACATTATTACAACAGCAGGTGGGTAAACACCCTAAAGCATGCGCACCCCTTTTTGTTATTTGTAAAGATTAAGTTTGAAAGAGGCACTACATCATTTAAACATATTACTATTGGATGTTTATAAAAAACCCAATTAAACAAATTGGACAAAATGATTATATTTGGTTATTTGTTTATTGATGAAAATGATAAAATATTATCCAATATCTGAGTGGCAAAAGTATGTGTACCTCTTGAGCTAGTAATTTTAAATTGAAATTAGTGTCAGGTGTTTTCAAATCAAGAGATTACAATCACGCTTGAATGGGTGCCCTGTAGTATTTAAAGAACAGGGACCTATCAGAGCCTAGTATTCACAACATGTTTGTGGAAGTAAATTATGGTACAAACATATGAGATTGCTAATGACGTCAGAAAGGTTTGTGTTTGCTCATTGGGCTGGAAAAGATCACACAATAATTTGTAAAGATTTTGGATTCCATCAGACAGACTGTATACAGAGTAAGGAATTTCAGGATCACAGAAATCCACAATGAAGGAGGCATGTAATAGTCTGTAACTTCTCAGCCTAACACCTCATAAAATAAAACTAAAACTTTAGTTTGAGAACTAAAAACTTCTCTCACAATGCTTAATGTTAATATTAGTTCAACATCCATTGAACACTGAACATTGGTGTACATGGTAGGGTTGCAAGGAAAAAGCCATTGCTCTCCAAAAAGGACACTGCTGCCCATCATGAGGCAAATACACAATCCAGAAGGCTATGGTCAAAACATCTGAGGATGAATGAGACCAAAATAGAACTTTATGAAACTTTAGAACTTTAGAAACATTATGCATACAAAAAGAAAATACACTGCACTACAGCATAATAACCTCCAATAATAATTCCATCTGTGAACATGGTTGTGGGGCTATCACAGTTTAAGCCTATTTTGCTGCATTTTGGTCAGGATGTCTTTCTACCACTGATGGGCAATGAATTATGAATAATACCAGCAAATTCTAGAGGAAAATGTCAGGACATCTGTCAGTGAACCAGACCTCAAGAAAAAGTAGGTCATGCAGCAAGAAAACAAACCTAAGCACACGAGTAGTTTCACCAAAAAACTCAGAGCAAGTAATTAAAGTAGCTATTCAAGAGCAAGTGTTAACATCTTAACAGATTCACAGATTCTCAACCACATCTGTAATTTATTTTAGTTGCAAAAATTTAAGTACGGCACTGTATTATCAATACGTTGAGAATGATCATTGTGATTAGAAAGTGTGCAATTGACTGCTGTTATAGTTATTTTTGTACAATCTTTATTGTACCTGTGTCTGGGTAATGGACAAACAAAGACTTAAACTAGGCTCATGATTGTCAGTGGATCAAATGATCTTCTCTACTAGTGATCAGTCTGGGCCAACCGGAGCCTGTTCAGGGTGAATGTGCCCTCATGGAAGCTTCCAGCACCTCCTACCTGCTAGGTCAGAACAGCCAAGTTGGCAGGCAGTTCATCAAAACAACCATCCTTCTTTCAGTACGATGATGCACCCCCTCTCAGAGTCAATACTGTGCAGAACATCTTCAAGTGCATCGTAGAGGCATATCTAATGGTCAACACTATCTCTCCAAGAGGTACACTACCCCAAAGAAGAATCTGAAAGCCTTTTATTTATAGAGAAACAGGGGAAGCACCTTTAACACTTTTTTGTGGCAAAACCCATTGTCTAATCAGAAAACATCTGTAATCATTTGCATGCATATCTGTCTGTGACATAACAGCATGCCTAGTTTTGCAGCAATCCCAGATTTCTGTCTCGGGTATTATTTTTGCCATAAATACCAGTCCCAAACCTACATCCAATACCACTTAATGTCAGTGAAATGTGAAATGTCTAGTCACTCTCATTTTCTTAACTTTGCCACACCAAACAAATGCAGGTATATTTGAGGTAATTCTTCAGATTAAAAATTTTATTCACACTGTGCTTTGTCAGTTTTCACTAAGCTGTGTGCAAATATTGTGCCAGTGTCCTTTGAAGTATTCTTTTTTAGAGGACATTAAACTAGACCTTAAAAAGCCAATTAAAATACATTTAAAAAGATGAGGTGGTACAGAACATTTAATGAGTTTTTAAATATTTGGACCAGAACTTGATTTTTCAGACATTTAATCTTAAGCTTTAAATACCATAAACATTCTTATATGAGGTTTAGATTTTTTTTCTGTGATACAATATGAATGAAACTTGTTTTACAAAGGCTACTTGTTGTTTAAGCCCAAACACATCCTCTGAATCAAGAAAGCTGGTAATTGCAGGTCCTACACTGTGATATACTCACCACTTTTATCAGAAACAAAAAAGAAAAACATCACACTGTACCTTCATGAATTCTAATCTAATCTGATAAGACAGTTCATTAAAATATCTGGATAAGACAACAACAAGCAATGAGTGGACAAATTGGATATCTGAGCAAATGCAATACATGAAATGTTCCCGGACACCCTGACAAGCACATTAAATTTACAAATGAAAAATAAACAACCATCTAAGAAAAAACAAGCTATTTCTTGAAAAGGCTATTTAATTTATTTCCTACTTAGTTTTGTTCCATCTTGCTTTTCAAAATACAGGGTCAAAAGACACAAGACACCATTTTATTTCAGGAACAAATAATGACATATCTGAATACCCTAGCATGCACTGGGTGAGGAGACCTATCTTTTAGGCTGTGCTTGGAACATAGCGGCCATGTTGAAAGCCACCATATTAGATAAAGGGCAAATTTTTCAAATGGGAAGGTGGTCATGTAACATATCAAAGAAGACCAGATTTGTCTCAGAAATTGATTACCACAATCAGATATGTCTATTAACACATACATTTGCAACAGGAACCCAGAACTTGGTCTGTGATGCACAGCTATTTGACATGCTCAGTGTGCTGTCCCTAGTGCTGACACAGAGCTGAAAGCAGTCATTATGAACCTGCTTGAAAATCTCTGGATAAATGCTGTCATAAGGCTCCACTGAAGGTGGTGTTGCATATTTTCTCAGCATACACAATTTATTTGAGATTTATTTGACCTCAGAGATAAAATTTCAGTGGTGTGAAGTTGGGTTAACTGGGCAGCCATTAAGCAGGTCCACGACGGACAATCCAATGACCAGGGAATTGCCAGCCACTGACGAACACCTTATCTGTAGTGTGGTGGAGCACATCCTGTTTTTAAATAACAAAGGAAACTGCCATCTTCAATCAGAATGGATGGGAACACACTGTTTCCTGTAGCATTGTCAGGTAACGGTCAGCATTTATGGTCTGGTTGATGAAAATGTGTTACACCAGTGCCCCTTATTCTGCACCACACCGTAACCTTCACATCACCTACGACTTTGTTGTCTGCCGTCCAAAGAGAGATTTTTCCACTCCAGTACCTCACGTTCTGGTGGTTGACCTCACCACTGACATAAAAATTTGGCTTGTCAGAATGCCCTGTGTGAATGTGGGATCCCATTGATGTTGGTCTAACATCCAGGTATAGAACTTGACAAGTCTATCAGGGTAATCCTTTAACATTTTCTGCTGCAGCTGGATCTTGAAGGGGTGCCATTTATTTGTATAAAGAATCCGTATAAGGAATGACTGGCTGACACCACACTCTGCCGCGAGACGTCATGTGCTACATAATGAACTTGAAGGCCGCCAAACTCGTTGTTAAGGTTTCTTTGTTGGTAGACGTTTTCAGGCGACCACTAAGTGGCTTATCGTCCACAATCGTGGTTTTTTTTTTTGCCTATGAGGTATGCAACAGTTCTGTGTGAAATTGATAGTCTTTCTGGGTTCGATTGTCGAAGTCTGTGGCTATGATATGGCAGCTGCGTTCCATGGATATCAGAATAGTCAATTCCATCTGCAATTGCCTGTGACAACCAACAAAAGTTTTAAACTTTGTATTGTGATAACTTTTAGCAATCATGTGGTTCTGTCACGCCTGTCACGCCTGGTGCAGGCGTACCTTGATTGTGCACACCTGTCCTGGATCAGCGAGGACTATTTATAAGCTTCGCCTGCTTTCATGTGGTGCGAAGCTTTCTTTGTTACCTGTTATTATTTGGACTTTGTTTTGTGTTCTACACAGGTGAGTTAGGATCTTCTATTGTCACTTCTAGTTTTTGATCCTACATGGGAGTTGTCTCGTTGTGTTTTAGTTCTGTTTTACGTTTTGTATATTTAGTTACAATAAACCCGATTTATCCCACACGTAGAGTTTTCCACCACCTCCTGCACTGTTTGTGACAGGTTCAAATGAGACAACCACATGATTGCTACAAATCTGATTGGAGCAGTCTTCTGAGACAATTCAGGTCTTCTTTGATATGCTTCATGAACACGCTCCCATTGGAAACAAAACTTGTTCTTGATCCAAAATGGCAGCTTCAAGATGGCGTCCATGTTCCGCACATAGCCTAAAAGATACTACCCATTATTTCATTTTATCTTTTCTGTCTAAAATACAAGGGGGTCCTATAACTTTTGATTCACCTTGTATAACAATCTGCAGGACATTATATTTAGGTAAATAATGGTATTACAATTGACAGTAGTCAGACATCGAGCTGGCAGTTTTATAATATGTGTGAAAGCTGCCCTTGTCATCATCTTAGAAGCAAATGGGCGTATCTAAGAAAGGCCAAGCCCACACAAACACAGACAGAAAGACTAAAGGCTTCATTGCAAATCTTTTTTGCGAACAATTATCAATTATCTTATTATAGCTGTTGTTTCTCATGGGGCTTTTTTTCCTCTCTTAACAGAGCAGACCTGTAGACACATTCCTGCAAAAGAATAGTAATGATTCATTATGTGCAATAAATGCTTACTCTTTGGGGTTTATTGTTGGTATTTTGACAAACCTGCATAGAAAGTGCACACAAAGAGTTGTGCACTACCTTTGATTGTTGGACTAATTTGTTCATGAGTTCTGAAATTGGCTTGTTCTGGAATATGGTTCAGATGGTGGATATTCAGATAGCAGGAGCTCCATAGAGGGAACATTCCTACTGCCTTCCTGCATATTCAAAACCCAATCTACTTTTAATGATGACATAATATAGTGTCATAGGGGAATTAGTCCTCCTGACAGTGTGTTATCAGAGGATCAGGCAGGGCTTAGCCTCTCTAATGTGCTGGGTCTCATTAGTCATGTGTACCACATTGATTGTGGTCGTACACAAATTGTGTACTGTCTCACATTTTGCTTTTTCGAGTGGTAAAATGGTACAATTTAAAATAAACAAAAATTACCTCATAATTAACCACAAAACAAAGATGTCGAACATAAAAGAGGTAAAGGTTGTGTGCAGAGAGGTAAAAATATGTTGTGGTGGGAATGTGAAAACAGGAGGTTGATTAGAGTTTAGAGCAGCTAGCAATGAGGTGAAAAACCTTGGCTCTTTGTGTGGTCATTTTTGTCTTTGGGCTCAGAGGCATCTGGGATGGACCACAATCACACAGTGGAAATCTGTATTGTGGTCAGATTAATTTGTATTCCAGATTTGTTTTTTTGTTTTTCTTGGAAGAAATGGATGCTGTGCGCTCCAGACCAAAGACTAAAAGACCATCCAGACTATTATGAGCTGCAAGTCCAAAATCAAAGATCTTACATGGTATGGAGCTGTGTCAGTGTCCTTGGCAAAGGTCATTTACAGTTCTGTGATAGCAGCATTGATGCAGAAGAGACTTTAGAGCGACATTAATTCCTTCACCCCCTATAAAAACAGGCATTGTTTTCCTTTATCTGATGTAACTGTGAGATGTACTTTAAGAAAATACGAGAAATAATTAGGTCATGTTGTTCACAAACATGCCAGTATTCTTCGAGTCTCAAGGTAGAATATGTCATGTCTGCTCTCATGTGGCAAATTCGTTAAAAAAATTTCAGTTCAAATTCGGTTTTGATGTTATCACTGTAGGCGTTATTGTAATAGAGAACAAACTGTCACCTGAAACTCCTGTTATGTTGATCAGCAAATAATACAAGGGCATAAAGAAGCAGGGCAGAAAAAACACACCTTAAATGCATCACCAAGAGCTTTTTCTGTAGGAGAAAACCTGTTTTTTTATTTGCATCACTGCCATGCCAATAAACCACTAAAATGCATGCTGCTGGAATAATTAAGTACAGGCTATTAAATTGATAGGGCAAAGTTAATGATGACTTGGGAAGTGGAGAGAGGAAGTGTGGGGGAGGATGGAGTTATAGAAGGATGAGACAAGAGCAGTAATAGGACGAATAAGCTCACACAAACACTCAAATCTCTCGAGAGCTGCAGCAAGTGCAGGCAAGTTCTGTATGGGGACTGAGATACCGAAGCCCCAAATAACAATAGACAAATCAAAACAACATCAAATCCAGCAAATAAAATAGCAAACATATTAAATATTTATTAAAATATTAAGTAAAACCTATACGCATGTACTATACATTAGCTGAAGGAAAGGCTAAGTTGAATCCATGCATCGGACTGCCTGGATGAACATTCACATTCAGTGCTTTAAAGGTAGATGACACAGTAATAAAGGCCCACATACATATGTATACTCCCATTATTGTTTCATCTGCAGTGCCCCATTAACTATAGTTCAAGGGGAAAAAATAGTGGAGTATTCAAATTACTTGTTGCAAACTGCTGACATCTCAATGTACAAACAATGCACCACCCACCTGCTTCTCTAAACAGACAACAAAGCCACCTTACATGAGAGCAGTTTAACGTTTACAGGCTCCAGTGGCTTAAATGGCAGCAGTCTCATAACTTCCAACACTAATGGAACATCGAGCCTGGCTAAGAGTCTCAGATGACACACTCCCTTCATAAAACCAACGACAACTGAGAGGCGATAAAGCCGAATACGCCATAATAGTGGAAAAATAGTAAACTCACTCCAGATTTACCTGTCACTTTTCTAATTATGACACCAGTTCTCTAAAACCTGCCATTTATATGCAAAGATATTTCATGTGGAGGGTACTCTTGCAATTTGAATGGTGCACATTATGTTAGCTGGAAGGTACCTCGCACTTAAGATTTGACACTCAATACGTGGGCATGTAAACAACTCAATTCTGGGTGAAGATGCTTCAAAGATGTCTCTGGAAAGATGTCATCCTGAATGCAGCTTGTGTTGCTTTAAAATCTCAATGTACTTGCAGCATGGTAATGCTGCCAACACAGATTTGTGAATAAACTTTGCCAAGAGCAATGACACAACACCATACCATGACAGACCCTAGCTTTTGCTGATAACATTGTGAATGGTTAGTTTTGTCACTGCTCCAGAGCACACATCATTTATTTCTTTTGAAAAAGACCTGGAATACTGATTTGTCTGAGCACAATACACTTTCCACTGTTTGATGGTCCATCCTAGATGCCTCAGAGCCCAGATAAGTCGACACAGCATCTGGGCATGGTTAACATAAAGCTTTTTTTGTTGTACAGTAATGTACTTTTTGGCACAAATGCCAAAGTATTGTAAGTAAGCACTCCATATTGTATTGCTTGACTAAGGTTTGCCAAAGTAATCCCTTGCCTTTTACACACTGTAATTCCTCCAGATCGTTTCATTATGGAGAAACAAGGCATACAGACCCCTTACAATCTTTATTTGAGGAGGATTTCAATCGTTTTCACACACATTTGTTGACAAAACTGGAGATCCTTTGCTCATTTTTGCTTATCAAAGACCGGGCCTTCGGTGGATACTGCATTCATTACCAAATCATGATTATAATCACCTGTTGTTTTCACCTGTTTGAAATCATATCATTATTTAGCTATTTTATTACCTCACTTCTAGTCCTATATTGCCCCTTCATAATTTCTTTTGAAATGTGCTACAGGCCCATAAACTATATTAACAAATAACATGAAGTTCACCAGACAAGGCATAATATTTTGAGTTCGTAGTGTCAACAAGAATAAATTAAAAACACTGTTTTTTCCTATATTGTCCCAACTTTTTGTGATTTGGGGTTGGGTTAGGGAAACAGGTTATTTCTGTATACAATGCCATTTCCTCAGCCACTGTGTGGTAAAACGTATGAGAGAGAAGCCTTCTCACCTTTCATAGGATTTATCAGGTCTACTACGGCAATTTATATAGGTAGATTTCTGGCCACCTGTGATCTAAGACTGTCACCCAGAGAGGAGCAGTTGTGATTGAACTGATAAATTTGATGGTTGGTTTTTATATTGAGTTCTTTTCTTCAGCTGGTGCTGCTAAATTGAGATCATATTATAATGTTAGCTCCTTTTAAATGTAAAGCAGAGCACATTTAAACTCAACAGCACAGACTACCCCTAAGGGGCACAGCTTACTGGGGGATCTGTCTGTGCTCAATGAATTACCGACACAGTTCACCCACAATTAAATTTGTGCAACTGAGTTTTATTTGGGGTAACATCTCATATTAGAACATTAGTCACTGGATTTACACCATGTTCAAACCTCATTATATCCAGGAAAGAACCCTGACAGCTGAGCACCTGCTCTTTGCACAGTGAACTGGATGGAGTTGTATGGAAGAGAGCAAAACGTATTGATCTATTTTGATCTTAATTCTTTGACTGATGCAATGCTGGTTAGGCAGCACCTGGTTTGATATGCTGTAGTATTGTTCACAATCCCTGTCTTTGTGAGTTCAATATTAGGTCAAATTAGGCCTCTTCTTGCTCACTATGATGTCATTTATGGTTACATGAACCACATTATGGTGGTTATCATTTCAAAAGAACATTAGAAGATGTGGCTTACTTTGGAAGCAAACTGGTTCCGTGTGCATACTCACTTGTGATTTTTGTCTCTTCTCATGCTATGGTAAATTGCTTTTGAAAGTCTTAGTTTCCTTCTTCTTTAATGCAATTTTGCCCAGGTCATGCCTAATGATTAGGTAAATAATCCTTGTGACTCTGTCTAATTCATGTATGATGTCAAGTGTGAATCAATTCCACAATGGAAAGTAAAAGCTCAGTATCAAGACGTGGAGAAAGTAATTTAAAACTATGCAAATTCCATTCAACAAAGGTGTCAGTACACGTCTTGCTGGCATGTTTTTTGCAAGGTTCAGCCAGGCATAACACTTTGTTATACTGCACAGCACTAAAGGAACCTCTGGTCTTATAAAGGGGCAAGGCAGGGTACCAGTTTTAATTTGACAGGAATTCAAAAACCTTCCTACCTCAGCTACCATTCAAAACAGGGAACCGTGCATAGGCAGGCATTGAAAGTGCACAGTTGATGTTTTACCAATTGGTTCAAGAAAAGTTAGTCTGGTATTTATTGCAGGTGGTGGAATAACCATGCTTCTGCACCTGCTTGTGAACAGGGTGAATTTTTTTATATGATATTTTTTAAATCTAATTAAATGTGTAATACCAGTTTCAACCATGAATAATGGACATTTTTTATGCTTTATAGTTTGTGTGCAGGTATGTGGTTTAACCACAATTCAAACAATGTGCACTTTATCAACTAAGATTTTAACAATTATTATAAACATAGGAAAGAGGCACTCACAACCAGACTGTAAACCATCAGACTCCAGACACTGGATTAAAACACCTGCTGCTATGAATGTCCAGTACTTTCAGTATCATGGCCATTCTGCACTTTACTGTATATATCTACCTAAATTTAGAAATCAGTTGGAGTGATTTTTTACACTGTATGTTTTGTCCTGCACTATTCAACTTTGTTGCAATTTTGTACTGTTTTACTGCCTTACATCTTATTTATGTCACAGTTTGATGTTTTGTTTAAATATTTTTTTATTTAGTTTGTTCTCATGATTTACTTTTACATTACTTTTGCATTAACTACGTACAAAAGCAGGAACAAGGAACGGTCTATGTTGCACAGGGATGCATTTAGGAAGTCACGTGAGATGGAAATGTTTGTACTTCAAGTTGTGTGAAGCCGACAAGATCTGCTTATTTATTCCATTGTGCATGTTTGTATTTGTTGTGACAGTGTGTGTGATTGTTAAACGTGCGCTTGTTCTGTGCATTGCCATGCAAAGGCACCATGTTGTACATCGGCTTCAAGAGAAAAAGTCATGAAGCTACAAAACAAACACAATAAGTTTAAAATATGCAATAATCAATCTTGTGATTCCCTTCACCACGTCATTAATCAATCAATTAAGTCACATCCACCTGACAACTCCATCCATCTGCACTAATAAGTAGTGCAAAGAATGCTATGAATGCAAAATACTAGGAAACATATTATTCCTAGAAAAAAAGTAAGAGCTATGTTTCATGTCTTTAGAAAATGTATGCAGATCTCAAGAACGAGATGATGGCGAAGGTTATTATACAAAAGTGGGTTTGAAGAACAAGTGAGTGCTGCAGACACCAAAACCTCATCCCAGATGGAAAGCCCATGAAACATAATGAAGGATCCATCATATTTAGTGAACTTCTTTATCATTAAAGCTGTATAGAAGGAAAAAGATGCAACAAAACAATGGTCAAAACACAAGTAAATGAAGCACAGTAGCCTAAGTATCCTAAAACTTCTCACCTTGAACACAACACAGTTGTGTTACTGATAATGTCCCTACCACTTATTTTATCCAAGGGTTTACATACATTACACAGCACTGACTGTGACTGGCTAGGAAATGTGTTCAATAAAAAATTGAGAAATAAAGTTGTGAGTTATTAGTCAGTGCAGATTGTGTTTAGATATTATCAAAACTTGCATGGAGTTCAACTGAAACTGTATTCACTGGCTTTATTAGATATAGCTATTCAACTGCTTGCTAACACAAATAACTATTTGGCCAATCACATAATAGATAATAGCTTATGGCAAAAAAGTATCTTTGGCATCTGGTGTGATGGGAGATTTGCACCAAACAGTTGCAGACGACAAGTCTGATGCTATCAGCAGCAACTGTGATGCTATCATGCCAATATTAACATTCCAGACAGAATGTTTCCAGCACCTTGTTGAATCTATACCACGAAGAATGAAAGCAGCTCTGAAGGCAAAGGGGTCCTCGCACTAAAAAGGTGTAAATAAATAATAAGTAGACAGTGAGTATATATGTAATTAATGTAGACAGTAAGATGCTTCCAGAGGGTTCACTAATTTTTTTTGTATTTGTAAATGCATTCTACATTGTGTTTGGAACAATGGATTCCAAGTTCCAAGAAATCTGACTTCAAATATTCGTTTTGTGACCATGGTTATATGTCAGGGTTGTAATAGGAAGTTCCAAGGGTGTGCTAAAAACAGTACAAAGTGCCAGGTACTGACCTCCTGAGTGAGGGGGTGGGCCGCACAGAAGTACTACCCCCTGGCCTTCCCTCACGGACACTGCACTTCTCCGATGAGTCCTAAAGTTTTCCAAGTCTGAAAGAAATCAAAAGGAACACATGAGCAATTCACTCATTGTGACGGAGAATTGGAGATAGATGGCAACACAGACATTCCAAGGGGCACATAAAATATGGAAAGTGTAAGAAAAACATGGAAAGGTGAGAGAAAATGCATTGTTATACTCCTGCAAATGTATGTTTGAATAGAAATGCGCAATTCACCTTTTTGTGAGGTAGTCTTGAGAAAATAGCTGGGAGAAAGAATTCTCTGGAGACCAGCACAGCATATAAATAGCAATGTGGCTGCTTAGTCAGAATTTGGGACTCGGTGTGGTGTGTACAAATACGGGGGAAAATAGCATTTCTAAGGAAGGATATTTTACAACCCATTGTGTGTTATTAACCTTCCTGATGGTTCAGCTTTAAGGTTTCAATTTAAATGTATGAAAATAGTTAAAGACCAACTTTGGAAATGCAACAAATTATTCACATGACCTTGTCTTTCTTGAATTAATTAACTGAATATTCATATGCTATAACAGTGTTCTGGGTAAAATGTACCTTAACATCATTAAATTGAATAATTTAATCCAACTTCCTCTGGAATTTGTTGGTAGGTAAATTTAACATACTTAACATACTTAACATGCAATATGACCTAAACATAGTTGCTTTTGTGCAATTCAATTATTATACTGGGAACCTATCCTAGAATCGATTGCTACAAAATGAAGAAACATTACATTTAGATAAACAAATTCCTGTGAGTTTCACACTTACTCAAATGTCGAACTTTGTAAATATATTTCAAAGGTATTACTGAAATACCTACCTTCATAGCAAAAAGCATTGAAAGAAATGATCTTTAATGACTAAAGTTTGTTACTGCATGGCACTACACACTTTTTCATAGCATTTAATGCACCAGGGCTCTGACTGAAAAGCTACTGGGAAAAAAGAAATGCAGAAGAGCTTCAAATGTGTGGATGATATATGATGAACCCAGCCAAAAAATGAAACTTTCTGTCAGTCTACCATAGTTTTATGGTATTCGACAAGCTGATTAAATGATGGTGAAATCAATAACACAGCCCAAGCGGGCGAGCATGCTTTGAATCCACCGCACAGTCATGACAGCGGTGGTATTTTGTGAAGCATAAGTCACACATCAATGGGTTTAATAGATCCCCTATTTATCAGCTCCCTTATGTGCCTTATTCATGCTGAGTTTGCCGTCAACCATTACAAAGCCATTTCAAAAGAACTTTTGAAACTGAAATTACCTTTACCTCCAGAAGTTATTCATTTCCTTTGACAGCTGATGAAAACAGAACTGTAACTAGACTAAGTGCACTGGGTTTGCCTCCTGTGAATGTTGCCTCCTTCAAATTTTTAAAGAAGTTCTTTTGTAGCGGTAAAAAGGCAGCAGATGTGGGCACTGGGGCGAAACTGCAACAGGTGCCATGAATGCTGACCACCTATTACCTACATTACACTAATAATACAAGCATGCTGTTTGTGAAATTGTACAAATCATTCTCCATTATGGATATATTTTCAGCTTGGCCATGCTTATTTTTTTGTGATAATGAAAGATATATATATATATATATATATATAAAACCCATCCCAATTCTAATAAAGTTGGGATGTTGTGTAAAACATAAATAAAAACAGAATACAATGAATTGCTAATTTGCAAATCCCTAATACACTACAAAGACAAGATATTTAATCTTCAAACGGATATGTTTTGGAAATATTACGGATGTTTTTTTACAAATATAAAATATTATTTAGCTTATTTGGAATTTGATGCCTGGAACACATTCCAAAAGAGTTGGGACAGGGGCAACAAGACTGAGAAAGTTGAGAAATGCTCAAAAAACACCTAATTGGAACATTCCACAGGTGAGTGTCATGAGTGGGTATAAAGGGAGCATCCCCGAATGGCTCAGTTCACAAGCAACCACAATTTTGAAAAGTTGGGGCAGTATGGAAAACACAAATATACAAAATTGCAGTGCTCCTTATGTTCTCTGACATTTATATCATTGCAGACATTATGAATATTAGATATTTCATGTTTATTTCTGATAAACTTAATTTAATTTGTTAATAAACACCCATTCCTGCATTTTAGGCCTGAAGAAAAAAAGTTTGGGCAGGGCAATTTATTTAATGAATTTATTTGTACATTTAGCAACAAGACGACACAAAACATGTCTAATCACAAAAAGTTAGGACTAAAATAGGGAAATCCCTTCCATTCTTTCTTTAAGGAACATTGTTTTTAAACATTTAAAACTTTTCTCCCACCTTTGCTTCTCAAAGACACATTTTGTGGACACTGCATGTATTCTGAAATTATGATTATAATCGCTTGTTAACATCACCTGTTAAAACCACATATCGGTTTTACCTCATTACTAGCTCTAAATTGTCCCTGTCCCAATGTTTTGGAATATATAGGAGGCCTGAAATACATAAATGTTTGTTTATTAAAAATATAATTCATTTGTTTAGACATAACATTAAATATCATGGGTTCATACTGTCTACAATTATATAAAAGTTCAAGTGCACATAAGGAGCACTGTATTTGTTTATATTTGCATTTTTCATACTGTCCAACTTTTTTGATATGAGGTTGAAGAACATTTAGCAACATTTAATCTACCCACATGGACAAGGGTTAACATTGGCAAACCACCACACTGTCAAGACCTACAGTATGGAGTCACATAAACAAATCCCAGCACATCTTTAAGTGTTGTCAGAAGAAATGGCAACATTACAAAGTGGCATGTGATTTATCATCCCAGCTTTTTTTGGAATGTGATTTTATTAACAAACAAAATGAAGTTGACTTAACAAATATATTGGATTCATACTGTCTGCAGTTAAAACTCAAAGTAAATGTAAAAATCATGTTGTTTATTTATTTGAATACTGCCCAAAGCTTTCCGATGTGGGTTTCAAATTCAATAGATACATTTGCTTAAATAATCTGATAATGAATAACATTTGAACAAAAGTGGTACCTAAAATTTGTGCACTTGCTTATAAAAATCAAGCAGATCATTTTTATCTTAAACTTGATTAATGATCACAGTTCAGTATACAGTGATTCCTGAGATGGACATTGTTCTGTCAGCATGCCTTCATGTGGCCTGTAAATTCAGAGGATCCTGCAAGTCTTATCAAGGTGAAGGTTTTTAGCACATGTGCAATTGTTCAACTGTAAAATGGATTCAAAAGAAAAGTATTGAATCGCTGAGCTAAAATTTAAATTCTCAATAGTGCATTACCTCTGCAAAACAGAAAAATGCTATATAGATGAGGCTGTATAATCAGAGAACCAGGAACTGCTTGAACAGTCAATTATATAGCTCATATACAGCCACTAGAGCATATTTAGTGTTGTTAGGAACAAGAAGAATGCTGTGCCAACTGTGCATGGAAGAGATTAACCTGCCATTTCTACAAGCTTTATCAACAAGATATGTTTTTAATGTGGCAATCAAGTATAAACTGTTGTGGCCAGAGGTGGACCTGTGATGTCTTACGTTTATTTAGGGCATTCTTTTATGTAGGGCAGAGTAAGCTGACAAATGTTCACCGCAGTAGATGGGCTACTGCCAGTTCCTGATAGTAAGTTCAAGTTTGAGGTCCATTTAATAACCAGAAACCTGGTTATATAACAACGTATTTAATGAACAAATAAATGCAAACTACCAGGCTGAGCTTTCTTTGAGCCCGACTATAACACGGAAGCACAGGGTGCAGGTTAAAAGCAAATGTATGTCTTTGGAATGTGGAAGGACACTGAAGTGTATATACATATATATGTATATATATATCAGAGATGTTCATAAGTCACAAAATACAAGTCCAAGTCAAGTCACGAGTCTTTTTGGCTAGAGTCTTAGTCAAGTTCCGAGTCTTTAGGCTAGAGTCTAAGTCAAGTTACATGTCTTTAGGCTAGAGTCTAAGTCAAGTTACAGATTAACTTTGTATAAAAACACAACTGTATTTTTTCACACCAATGTGTCACACCCACACTCTGCTCCGCGGACCACACCCGCTCACGATCACCGTCACCCTCTTATTAATCCCACACACCTGTACCACATTTCACTCCTCATTACACACCCTACTTGTTC
>JAUZST010025618.1:1111-30819 GCA_034779995.1 Parotocinclus haroldoi | reverse complement strand
GTTTGCCTGCAAACAAAACGACAACAAGATTAGGTACACACATGGTTAAAAATCAGATGTAAACTCATTACAGGTTCACAAAAACTTCAGCAAAAGAGATCAAAACTGGTTTGGTTTGTGCTGTAAAAGGATAGCAGACCCTTCCATGGGAAAACATGAACATGTTTTCTAGAAATCTGAAATATTAAATGTAATACCTGCTGGCTGTTTCCGGTGCGCAGTGCAGCATAGTGCTTGGTAAACTCTCCTACGCCTGTCTCATTCCAGTCCCACTCTTCATCTTCATCATCTTCATCTTCAGCCTCATCCTCATCCTCGAACCTTACAGATTTGCGTGATAACGGCTGCAACGTCACTCCACTCAGTTTCTCCTCCAGGGACGGCAGCTTCTCTGGGACGCAGCTCAACTCTGAGTCACTGCAGAAGTTCAGAGGTTTGTCGTGCTTAAAGTCGGTAACTGGAATGCAAAATCAGTAAAAGTGCAAGATACGCAGCATGGAAAAAAAAAGTATTGGGGCACATCTCTTAATAACTGAATTCATGGGTTTCGTGTTTCTGTCCCATTACCACAGATAAAATAAAAGCACCTAGCCATGACACCTGCATTTACAAACATTTAGAAAAATGGGTCGTCCTAAAGAGCTGGCTGAATTCAGGTCTGGTACTGTAATCAAATGTCATCGCTGTCAATGTGTAATTAAGAGCTGCCTATTTAAAATGTCTAACATCTAAAACTGATTCTGAATATTAATAAGGCTATTCAACAAGTAGGTCACAAAGCATATTTATACATTATTTAATTAATAATACAATAATATAATGTATTTAAACATTTCGTTTTAATTCGCATACATGTTAGATTTACCACACAACTTCACCAGCCAAAAAAAAGGTGCCGGATTCAGTCCAAACCGCTCAATACTGACTACACACGCGCACTGCGCTTGAATCAAAACAACCCGCTTTTACGCCCTACCCAGTGCACTCCATAACACACAAAGAGCCATTTAGTTACGTCCTGAGTCACCACGTTAGCATCGAGCTAACCAGCGCGTTTCTGACCTGCCCGATTCTTCTGCGTCGTCAAACTGTCCCGGTACAACCTGTGACATTACGACAGCTCCAAATTCTTCCTTTTCTTCTGAAAATAAATAACTTATAATGTACTTAAACGGAACAAAAAAAAACAAAACAAAACGAGCACAGACCAAAGTAATCACGCCTTAGCAACTCACGCGCACTGCCGAGGTACGGATGCCGAGAAGGTCGAGAGACGCAAAGCAAAAATAACGACACAGCCATGGAATAAGGGAACGCAGGGAACGCTTTCGATGTCACTGGGACGCCGTCCCAACGTCGTTATATTAGAAATAATCACAAATAAACTTTCATACTATATTTTTGTAAGACACAAAAGCGAGACATCGAATTTACAAACGCCATGCTTCCCTGCTTCCATGTTTTTAGTCTTGATTCAAATTTTGGAGAGTGTCTGAATCTTAAACTAAAGTGGGCATCTTATTCCATAGCTGGGGGACCAGATATGAGAAAGCTTTCCCCCTGCTGTTACTTTTTTTTAATTCTAGGAACTACAAGAATGAAGTAGACGAGCTGGATTGTAAGACTCTTAATAGTTCTGTCAGATAAAGTGAGGCCAGACCGTTGTAGAGCTTTATAAGTTACAAGATAATTAACGTTACAAGATAATTTACTTTATTTAGCACTCAAGCTGTTGGATTCTGCACTAGTTAAAGTTTATTTAGAGATTTACTAGAGCATCCAGCAAGTAAAGTGTTACAGTAATCCAACCTCAAGGTTATAAATGCATGGACCAGTTACATAGCTGAAATAAAGAAATTTGTGTGATGTTGATGTGAACTGGGCGTCACCAAACAGCCATCTAGATTTTGGATAGAACCTATCTTTCACAGTCTTGGGTCCAACTAATAAAAGCTCAGTTTTATCAGAGTTAAGTACAAGGAAATTAAATCACATCCAGCTTTTTACTTCCTTAACACATTTCTCAATTTTTCTGATCGTAAGGTGTGTATCATCTGCATAGCAGTAAAAACTAATACTATGTTTACGAAGAGTTAAGCATAAAGGTAGCATGTAGAGGGAGAATAACTGTGGGCCAAGCACAGACCCCTGAGGTACTTCACTCTACTGTCAAGATGACCAGACTCCGTATGTGTATTGTTATGTCTGGAAGGTTGTTTATAAATTCAGCTGGAGTATGTAGTAAGTAATGGTGCACTTGGTGTAATAACGAGAGACTAGGCAAATTTTATTTTCATACATATAGTTAAAAAAGGAAGAAATCAGAAGCTGGTCAGAAATTATATCACCTTAAGGGAAAAAGTCCAAGTTATCTATATCGATACCAAATCTTAATATTAGTATTAGTATATTATTAGTATGATTACAGCAGTGGATCGGTCGCATCACATTCTGAGTTATACTCATGGATTCTAAAATGTACTCCAAAATCATTTTAAGTAGATCCTGCAACTGTATAAGGTGCAAGTCGCTCTGGATAAGGGTGTAATAATACACATTATTCAACATCATTTCATAATTTAAATGTACCAGATTTAGGCAGATGGCTAATTTTCAGCTTCTGCCCCTGGGCAGGTTGATGTTATATAGGGTTTTACACAACGCAATAAATGTAATTATTAAAATGCACAATTTTAAATTACAACTTTGAACAAAGTCAACCATTACGCTGACAAACCTGTGTGCTCAATAACCAGGCTTTCACAAACTTTGAAATGCTGTAAATGTTAAAATTGCCTACAATTTAAGCCTCATCTGTTGAATTATAGAAGAAATTCTGACTGGCAGGGCAATAAATAAGTGATGAGCTGAAAAGACAATGGTTTAGTCAAATGAATTAGAACTGTAATTGGATTTATAGCACTAACACCTAAACCCTTGTCAGAAATTGTGGCTGCGCCTCCCCCATGACCGTAACATTACATCATAATAGTCCTGTTAACTTCAGGGTAGGACGTCCACATGGCCCAATCCAGGATGAAAGGTCTGGCTAGGTTAAAATATACCTCATACATTATATAAGCAGGTTGGATAGCAGACTTTAACTGTAATTTAAAACGAAGCACTCACTTCTCTTTTTCTTAGTGTATATTTATTGCTTGAATGATTTAAATCAGAAAGATACAGGAAAAAACACAAAGTTTCTAAAATTGAACAACAAAAGAGACACACCTGTGCAATCCCTTTGAGAAATGCAGTCGTTTGACAGTGAATTATCCAACGGGTTAAAACAGAGGACTGAAGAAGGTACATGGATTTCCTGAACAGATTCACAGTCATGTGCATTACTCCAGAGCTGTAGTGATCGCTCTTGCTTGGTGCAGAAATAAAATTTTCCCCCAAAAAACAGCTTTAAATATGCATAATCTGAAAAGCCCCTGAGAAAGAGAAGAACCACCCCAATAATGAAACATGCAACATCACTACTCTACTAATTCAAACTGGGCTGAAAGCAGCAGCTTCAGTACCAAGCTAATATTTAATAAATGCATATGTGTGTGTGCGTGTGTGCGTGCGTGTGTGTGTGTGTGTGCGTGTGGTGGGGGATATGAATTAATGCAATCAACGCAAATGCAGCAACATATTAAAAAAAAGGTAATCCATGGCATAAAATAAGTGAGAATAAAGAACTTCAAGATTGTTCAGCGCTACAGTCATTGTTCCGGTAGCCCCGCAAGCTTTGAATCAATAAATACGTAAAATATTCAGTGTGTGCTCCTTTATCAATGATTTCTCTGCGCATAAAGACTCTACACTACCAGCAAGCACACGTTTCTCACAAACACACCGTACAAAAATGATTTGTTTCCGCAAAAATATTCACAGTGCTTCCGTAGGTAAACACTGCTCCAAAGGTTCTAGCTACGAATCAGTATTGTTCATTTAGTAGGCTGTGCTGATAACCTTAATCCATTTTTTATTATAGTTTATGATATAATGATTAAAAGTACTCCATTTCTAAAACATAGGGTCAATCTGACCTGATCTGAGGACTGGCCGAGGTTCGATCTTGACCTGTACTGTACTAATCAGATTTGGAAGTTATTCTGCATGGAAGCCACCCTCTGGCTCTGTCCAAAAAGCCTTAATATGTGACTAACAGGTACAGCAAAGAGTGGTCGTGTGACACAGATATTGAAGGCAGACCGTTACAGACCTGGGCACGCACTGACAAAATGCCAAGCTGAGGCTCACTGTGAGGGTTTCTTCAGCTTTGGATCAAACTCATTTGCAAATGAGCAACATTAAAATCAACTGATTTTCATTTAACATTAATGCAAATGACTGGATCATGCAAAGCCGTGTCAAAAATGTACAAGTTGTGTAGGTATATGTGCTCCATCAATGCCTCATTCTCATTGAAATCCAGAGGAAGATTTGTTTCTGATGGATGCCAAATGAGTTGTTGGGCCAAGGCTACAAGGAAGCAGCGTCAGTAATCAAGATGAGAGAGACGGAAATATTCCACAACTGGATGCAGTCAGCATTATATCCATGATTTATCTTTTAACCGGGACCAGCTCTGAGAATGAATAATATATTCTTCAACTTTGTAATAGCAATCTTTTTCAGTGCTGACAGATTTATTACAGTAGAAGGAGACTGGCCTGTTTGATCCAACAGCATGCACAAACAACGGGAATTACAAACCAGTATCCTGACTGATGCTACCAATTGAATCTGGTGAAATAATTGACAGCTTTTTTTTTCCTTCTTTTAAAGCTTTTCCTGCATGTCAAAAATCAACTCTACAAAGTCGTGCCGATATCAGAGAGCTCTGCATGATTTGTGATTTCATATTTGACCTAGAAACCAAGCAAAATTTGGAGTGAGCACAGCTTTATTCAGCAGCCTAGTTTAATCAGGTATCAGATATTTGTAACAGTGCCAAATGGAAAATTAGATCAGTCCAGCCCTCTAGGACCTGGCACAGGGTCACGTGTTTAGGTCTAGTCAATGTCCTCTGGCAGTGCCTAAGGGAATGGAGGCAGGATGGTAGATCATTCCCTGGTATTACCCAAGTGACCCCTCTGGATCAAAATGCCATCCTATCCAGGATATGCTTATGTCTTTTTTATTCACGTGACTCTGAAGCATGATAAACGCTTTCAAATAAGAATACAGCACTTTTCTCCTGCATGGACCAGAGATTCACCGTCTTATCTGCACATGCCTACTGCATAGCACTGGCTCTGAGATGTAGCGCTGAGCTGCTGATTAAGGCCGTCATGCGAGAACCTCATCGCGAGAGGTGCAAAATGTGGATATTAGGCGGCAGTGTGAACAGCACTGTGGCAGAAGGTAAAGTGAACAGCAGGGCGAGTTCAAGTATAAACATCACTGTACTGAAATGTGGGAATTCAATACAATGTGTGGAAGGCCACTAAGGTCAGACCAAACCTTTTTTTTAACTGATGCACGTTACTCTCAGTGCTGTAACTGCTAAGTTTTAAGATGAAAAGGTATGCTCTGAATTCATCAAGTGCATCAAGTACTGCATAAATGGGCTTCTAGTTATATTTTTTATCTAAGCATACTTCAGAGGGTGAAGTAAAGAGTAACTGGGAACGGTCTCAACCACTGGCTACGTACATCACCTCGCAAAGCCAGAGAACATCACATCTCAGTGAGGTTCAACAGTGAATAACATGTACAAACCAGGCAAATATTGCCAATAAACTGTTCGAGCAAACTGATAACCAAAAGTACAGCGAGCGAAAGCGGCGACATCTCCGAAAAACTAAAGAAGCCTGATTGCAAAATTCGAGAGAAAGCTCTAAGGCACTTGAGCTGGAAAAGAGCGTGAGCAAAAGTCCGCATGAAGACTAAAAGCAAACTGCGACTGCCTTAAGAATAATACAGAATAACGGTGAGAATATAAACCGTCAGCTTATTATACAAAACATACTAGTTTACTCTGATATAAAGATTATAGGATTAATAAAAAAAAAAAAAACACAATCATATACATTTGATTAAAAAATTTATACTGTGCAGGATCCAAATCTCTGGAGAATCTTTAAGGCATTGAGAGAAATTAATTTCCAGTTCCGAGATTTGCGTGACGACGTAGCGTCAGCTTAGTGTTTATGGAAGATCGTTGATGTTTGGCACAGGATCAGAGTCACAACGTCCCAGGTTCTCCTCAGATGTCAGGAACTCCCTGGTTATGCTGGGAATCAGACATATCTTTGGGTTGTGGATCATCTTCCTTCATCTGGGTTTCTTCAGTTGCTTGTGTAGAAACTTCTTCCTTGGTGCCAGTTTTGTCCTCCACTTGGTGCTCTGCCTCTGGGGCATGACCCCCCTCAGAACTCTCAGTGGAAGGAGCCTCGCTTTCACTACCAGAGGAACCCCGAAGTTCTTCTCCAGCACTATCGTCTCTAGCACCGTCAGCCTCTTCAGGGTCATCTGACCTATCTGTTCCTCTGTTGTCTGGTGTTTTCTGGTGGATACGCTGATGCCTCACCAGACTGTGCTTCAGAGTGAACGTGCGATCACACGTTTGGCACTGATAAGGCCTTTCTCCTGAAATGAACACAAAAAGCATATGGTAAACATAATATAGTATAGCAGACTTCAGATGTCTATGTAACTCGCCATTGATGCTCTTAAAATATCACCAGATGTCTTGCTCTAGCCACTCCTGAGCCTGGTAATCGAACACCCAGTGCTTACTCATTAATTTTCTTCCACATATAATCCTTTCCAAATAAATACAGGAGGCTAAATCCCAGGTCTTCCATAATGCAGGCCACTATTATTCTATTCAAACTTATGCAACATTACAAAGTGGTTGAAGGAGATAACTAACTTCCTAATGTCAATATGTACATCAAATGTCAACTATGTCTACTGTAACAAATGTAAGTAACGTTAACCATCTAGAATTAACCATGCAACCACTGGAGAGGGAGAATTAGAGTGGTAGGGGTGACTGAAAATATGTAAAGCATCTAGACGTCTATATTTCTACATAGGTATGAACTAAAACATCATCAGAAGGCATAAACATGTATAAAGAGAACGAGATCAAAACAGACATCATTATATACTCAGTCATATTTACTGCATGTATCCATAAATTGGTGAAATATGCAAATCGCTAGATAGCTAATCTGAAGGTGAACTAAACGTTTTAGTCCATCAATGGGACAACAATCAGGCGTGAGAGGGTGCCCTGTTGTCTTTAACACTAAAACACTGATCTATCAAAGTCTTATTCTCACAACATGCTTTCTCATACTTGGCCCCACAGCTATGGAATAAACTTCCAACTTTAGTTAGAAATTCAGACACTCTCCAAATTCTTAAGTCTAGGCTAAAACATTCTTATTTACTCAGGCTTTTAGTTAGATTTAGACTATGATGCATGGCTCAGGTCGGCTCTTGCCTCTTGGCTGTGTTAACATCTGGTTCTCACCCTTTAGCTATGCTGCTATAGTAGTGCTGCCGAAGCTTCAATAGACTCCGTGTTCCTAACCCATAAGTAACTACATTTTCTCTTTTCTGTCAAAGCTGATGTTCCGTTACCAGTTTCAGCACCACACACTTAGATGTTCCTCCACCTCAGCATCACTCTACTGGTCTTGATCAACAGAACCCAGTCCCACCAAAGTGCAGGAACTCCCTCCATCATTTAGTCAATAGGAGACGATGTGCTCCCAAGGACCTCCCCCTGAACGACTCATTTTATGATCTATAAAGTTAAAAAATTTAATTTTATTTATTTTTATGACTAATTGAAATTGTATTAATGATTTATTATTAATATAAATTGTTATTCACTTAATTTTGCTATAACCTAATATACTTTTACGTATTTATTTAATTAACATCTAGGCCACCCATGGAGGACGGGTCCCATTTTGAGTCTTGGTTCCTCCCAAAGTTTTTTCCTTCTACTTTCAGAGGGTTTTTCCTTGCCACTGTCACCCTAGGCTTGCTCAATATGGGATTGGCCTTTTAAGATCATACAAGATTGTAAAGCTGCTTTGAGACAATGCTATGTTGTAAAAATCGCTATATAGGAATAAATCTTAATTGAATTGAATATGTTTGTGGAAGTGTATCATGGCATGAACAAAGGAGATTGTTGGCATGAATAAAAGGAGATTATGAACAAAAGATGTTGATGCTAAACAGACTGGAACGTGTTACACAACCATATGCAAACATTTAGAAAATAGGTTCAGCAACTCTCAACACCACCTGTATTCAAAGTCCCCTTAATTCAGCTACTCGAAAAAACTCTTACCAGTATGTGAACGCATGTGTCTTGTCAAGTCCTGAAGGCTCCAAAAACGTTTGTCGCACATGCTGCAGATCTTCTTTCTCTTGTCAGATCTGCCTCCTGTTGACTCGTTCTCCTCATCCATACCTCTTATCTCTGAGGAGCCACAGTCTTCGTCCTCATTTCTCTCCTCTGTCTCGTCATCCTCAGTTCCACTCTCCATGATGCTGCTACTGTTCTCCTTGTTCTCGTCTGCTCCTGTCTCCTGCTTCAGCTCTAATCCGGCGGAGGAGTTTGTGCTGATTGGTAGGTTGGACCCCACAGGTTTCATTTTCCTGTCTCCATCCTCTGTCTGTCTGTCCTGGACATGAATCTTCTGGTGCCGGATGAGGGTGGCTGCATGACGGAAGGTCTTTTTGCAGGTGCCGCATGTGTGAGGAAATTCTACTGATGCAGAGCTCGACTGTTCCAGCACTGGCTCTTTAGTCTCAGGCTTGTGGTGCTCAGTGCCAGTGGGTTTGGATTCTGTGAGCTTGATGGCAATGTCAATATCAAGCCCTTTGTTGCTCTCATCATTCCTGCTAATATCAGTGGACTGTGATATTTCCAGATCCTTCTGGGATTCTGGTTGGTCTTTGGTCTGCTCTGGAAGGACAGTTTCGTTAGTGGTGTCCTCTTCAATTTTGGGAAAGACATCATCCCCTGTATCGGAAAAATGCTCTAGAAACAATAAAAAGAACACATTTAGAAATAGCTACATACTAAACTTTGCAAGCCAAAGATCTCACAAAGTGTGTTTACACATACTAATAAACTAACTAATTTACTAATAAATTGCAGAAAATCCCTTTTTTGTCAGTAATCTGATTTGGCGAATTTACCTGCTTCTTTGTTAGTTTTTTTTGTTTATTTAACATCCCTGTCAACAGCAATGGCCATTTTCAGCGACACACACAAGTTTATATCTATACACAAATACATATATACACTCAACTGGAAGGTTGATTAACCTAACATTTGTGTATTTGGACTGTGGGGGGAAACTGGAGTATCCAGAGTAAACCCATTTGAGGACAAGCAGACTCCAAGAAGAAAGAGCCCAGGCCGGTCCACAATGGGATTGAACCCAGGACCGGTGCTACCCACCAAGCCACTGTGCTGCTGAATGACATTTACATGTACTTTTCTGTTTTTGGTTAGCCTTTCCCTGCATGTAATTCCAGGGTTGCCAGATCCATAGAGAGAAACAAGCACCAGAAAAACCTTTTACATTTACAGAATTAAGCCCTTTTGCAGAGCAACTTACAACTGACATAATATTACAATCCAAGCAGTTGAGGGAGGGTTAAGGACCTTGCTCAAGGACCCAACAGTGGCATCCTGGCTCTGTACACAGTCCAGTAACATGGACAGGTCCGGGACTATGGTGGTCTAGATTGTGATAGCTGTTTTTGGGCTAGGTTATGTAAAAATGCGTGAAATCAAATACTGAAATACATTCCAGCTCTCTAAATCAGATTTCTTAATCTGAATTCTAGGCCTGAAAGACTGCAGTATGTTGTTTACATGACCACTTGAATAATCAGATATGCAAATTGCAGGTATGAAAACGTTGTTGGTGGAACTAAGCAGGTCATACCTGTGCTTTCCTGTGACCCTTCATCAGCCTTTGGTTTGGGGTGTAACCCAGTGTTCTGCACTGTGCTGCGACTGGAGAGACCATGCTTACGGAGAAGGTGACGCTCACAGTTGGACTTGGTGGAGAAGAACGCGTCGCATTGAGGGCAAGGGAATGGCTTTTGGCCTAATAGGACAATCAGAACACAACAAAATAATGTAACATTTGTTAATCCTACAAATAAACAATAATCAGCTTATTTAAGCTTATTATACACTTTCCGTACAAGTGAACATTTTGGTGCTATAGAAATCTCTTGGTAAATACTTATAACCAGAGGTGTGTATATTCATGAACTCAAGTATATACAGTATATTAGTACGTTTTAAAACTCAATTAAAAAGCAACATGTGGCCACAAGATATCGCCTGCACATAATCGCTGAATTGTTAGTGTCCCTCATATTACTACTGCTGGTGATGGCTCCCCAGATCCTGTGTTGCACATCACTGGCAGGACTGAACCCAGCTGTGATTGAATCCCAAACAGATCCTGGGTTTGTCATTAAGTGTCCTTGGGTTTGTGAAAGGCACTTTACAAGTTTAGCTTATTATTATTTTTATTAAGATTAATTAATTTACTAATTAATTAGTGGGACTGTGGTGGCCTAGTGGATAAGGTACTGGACTATGGGCCAGAAGGTCCTGGGTTCAAATCCCACCTCTGCCACAGTTGGGTCCCTGAGCAAGGCCCTTAACCCACAATTGTTTGGAATGTAAGACTGTATTAATTGTAAGTCGCTCTGGAGAAGAGCCTCTGCTAAAATGAAATAAATGAATTATTAACCACAATACAGTTTCGGTGCCTAACAGTTCAGGTTTCTCAAATCAAATATACAAATATTTCCTTCTGTTAAGTGTCTGGAAATGGTCTGGGCAGAGACAGGGATGTGTAGTGAGGAGCCACCTGTATCAGGATGGTAGACTAGACGAGCTACTTGTCAGTGGATTAAACAATCCAAAATAGCATCTGAGAGCCTTTTCATAGATCGAGGGAAGCACTTTTATGCTATCTTGTGGCAAGACCCAGTATCTAGTCAGACTACAACTGCAAGCTCGCATCTTTTAACTATGTCAGCAAGAGCTGAGCATTTATGCTGAGGAAGATCTCAGCAGGTAAACCAATAGCTCCACTTCCTCCCTTTCTCCCTCCATAACTGTGAGAATAATCGTTTCAGCCAAGTCTACCAGCCAGAGGAAAACATACTTTCTACTCCCATCCAGACATTGAGAGTGACACCATACCCATAGGTTTGAGCGCATGCAGGAGAAAATACTATGTGATGTAACCATGCATTACCTGTATGAGTAAGCATGTGTCTCTGCAGAGAACTGGTCCATGGGAACACCCTTGGGCAGTAGGGGCACTTCATTTTCTGAACAGAGTTAGAGTAGGCATTTTTCTTCCCTTTGCTCTGTGGCTGGATCTTCGGTTTTCCCTCTTTTCCCTCCTTTTCTTCTTCGCTGGCCACTCTCTCTGGCTCCACCTGCCTTGGCTGCAAGTACGGGCTAAATTTGTTTGCATCGGTAGTGGCCAGCATTTTCTCTACACTTGGAAACTCGTCACTAGACTCCATGTCTATCCGACTGAGAGGTGCTTCTGTTGAACTCTGTATTTCTTCCTTGAACGATCTCTTCTTGCCTCTCTTCTTTGATGCATCGGGGGACAGTGCTGCATATGAATACTCGGGACTAACGGTGCCATTGGAACACTTTTTGTCAGTCGGTGGTTCACCACTCATTTCTCGCTCACCTTTTTCAGTTTTTATTCCCTTTTTGAACAGGACTGGGGTAGCAGACACGGAGGAGATGATTTGGGCAATGGAGGCCAATGGTGGCATCTCTGAGGAGTTGGATACGGCAATCGGTTTTGGACGCAGTGGCTTCAGGCGTGTGGAGGACTTCAAATCACTTGGGAGAGTGGGGCCAATGCTAGGGATAGACACCGGGAGGCCTGCATGAACACCAGAGATCTTTGTTGAGGACTTGTCTGTGCTTAGGTATGTAATATCTTTCTTGATTTCCTGGAGAAGCAATGACGTGGAAAGGACAACGCCTGTCCTGGCTTTCTTTCCTTCTGGATTCTTAGGCATAGAGAGGTCAATGGGTTCCATCAAGCAGTCACCCATAGACAATACTGAGACTGCCTCAGGTTGTACATCTGAGTCAAGAGTTTTCAAAGTCTTCTTAGAGAAGTCCAAGGGCTCATTTTGTTCGACAGCTTCTCTGAAGGTACTGAGGTCTTGTTTATCAGCCTGTGGCTGAACACTGGTTAAAGGCCCTTCTGGGACTACAGGGTTAGCCTGGGCTTGAGAGGCAGCTGTGAGGGGAACAAGAGTGTTGATGTGTTCTTCGATGTCCCTTTCTGGGATTTCCAAGTGTTCCTTGAGCAAGTGATGAATGCAGTTCCTTTTCGCAAGGAACGCCGCCCCACACTGTCGGCACTCAAATGGCTTCCTCTGACAGCCATTGAGAGTCCTCAGGTGAATCTGTAGCGCCCGATAGCTCTTCAGGTCCTCTCCACAATAACGACAGGATGTGCTACCAATTCCTGGCGAATCCAGGAGGTCCAGTGTAGTACCCCCAATTACACCAGTTGAATTTGTGGATTGGGTAACATACTCTATATTCTTCTCAATGTCCTTCCGGTTGTTTTTCATGTGTTTCTTACGCAAATGACGCTCACAGTTGGCCTTGACGGTGAAAGGGTAGTGACAAAGGCGACACACATATGGGCGTTCGCCGCTGTGTATGCGTAAATGCCGCATTAACGTGGCATTGTCGGGAGCAGCATAGGGGCAGGTGTTGCACTTGTACGGAGAAGCTCCTGAGTGATGAGCCCGCATGTGAGCCTGGAGGCCTCCTGGAAAGGAGAAGACTTCAGCACAGAAACGACAAGGGTACTCGGTCTTCTTGCCACCTGACATTTTTATGTCTTTCTTGTTAACCTGGCCCTCTTTCTGCTTGATATTTCCAGTAGAGGAGTTATACACTGTCATTCCAGTGCAGTCTCTTCCCACATGGCTGCTCTCCCAATTAGTAGGTGAGGATGAGGTCGAGGAAGATGGGGTGTTTGATGACGGCTTGGAAGTCAGGAGATGCTGTGCTGTAGGTGGTGGCAAGTTGGGGCTTATGCAACCTGAAGAGGCTTGCTGAGCATTCATGACTGGTGGTGGTGGTGTGGAGATTCCCATGCTTGATCGGGGTGTTACCAGTGGCTTGGGTTTGAGAGGGATAATCTGTTTGGCGTCTGCCTGAAGAGGATTGCTCGGAACATTAGGAAGCAGGTGCATCTGAGGAGGCATAGATGCAGTAAGCTTCAATATCTGTTGGATGTCGGCAAGTTCCATTCCATTCTGATTGACGGGCTGGACAACCAAACCGCCCTGAAGTGGCTGCAACGAAACAAGGCTAAGGCCATTGCCCTTGTTCAGGCCTTGGATAGAGACAGGGTTGAGAAGACAAAGTCCAAGACCACTGTTGGTTTCTTGAGGTAGATTAGTTGTAGATGGCTCAACACGAATAAAATGGATGCTGTCTAAAAGTCCTTGCTGGATCTCCTCCTCTGACTTTTCAGGTTTGACCAGTGAAGAAAGCTGAAGACCAAGGGACTCCATAAAGGCCGTCTTACCATTTACAGTGCCGGTGGCTTCCTTCAGGACTGATTCAGGCACATCTTTGGAATCTGCAGAATCAGAGCCATCCTTGGATGCTTCTGAATTAGTGTCATCTTCCTGTTTCTGGAGTTCAGAACAGCTGCTCTTGCTATCTTTGTGAGAGGTTGTGTGCAGATCCAGAGACACCTGTAGAGGAAAGGCCTTGTTGCAGACCTCACAGACAAACCTATGGAATTTGCTTGAGCAGCGTCTTAAGTTAGTTTCACACCAGACCTGCAAAAGCAAATTCCAGGTTAATTATGAGATGCCATAGAAACAAATCTGACACCTAGATCAGTAGTCGGGGCAGACTGGAAAACACAAAAAAATAATATGTAAAATGCAGTGTTCCTCATATTTACTTTGACATTTATTTAATTGCAGGCAGCACAAACTCAAGAAACAGGTTTTGTTACTGGGCAACTTAATTTAATTTGTTACTAAACATGCATTCTCACATTTCAGGTAGGTAACTCATTAAAAAGGTTTAAAATCAATGACCCTCAAAGAAATATTGGAATCTTCCATTTACTTTATTCAAATTTTGGATTTACAAATTTCAAAGTCACAAGCCTAAACTGAACATCCATGCCCCCTAATCTCTCAGACAGCTCTACATCAAGCACCGTTATTCACCAATAGCTGATAAAACCATGAGGGCAAGCACTACAAAAGTTACAGTCACAAATCCCACTTAAAACTTTATTGTGCAAAAAAGAAACCTTCTGTCCAGAGGTGATGATGACTTCTCTCATCTCGTAGGAAAATACATTCCTGTATTTCTTTGAGGCAGATTGTTTTTAAACATTTAAATAATTTAAATAATTTACACTTTTGTCAAACAAACAAATCTTTGCTCCTCAGAGACTCTGCCTTTCACGGATACTGTTTAGATTATAATCAGCTGGTTCACATCACCTGTTTGAAATAACATTATTATTATTTTTAACCTCACTACTAGCCCTAAATTGTACCCTAAATATTTTTTGGAATGTGTTGCAAAAATACAGTAATGAATGTTTATTAACAAATGAAAGATAGCCGACTACAAAAAAAAACGTATTATTAAATATAATACAAGCTGTCATTTATACAATGAAAAAATAATCAAAGTAAACATAAGGAACATTGGACTTTTATTCTTTTTTTTTTGCATTTTCCACACCTACCCCATTAGGAGTTTCCTCTAATTTATCATTCATGTACAAGTGCAACCTGTACCTGTGCAATCTGAGGAAACTTGTGGCAAGAGAAATCGATGAAGGACAAATCGCTGAAGCCGAGAGGTATGGAAGGATTGGTCTGAATAAAAGGTCGACCAGTGGGATCTGTAGGCAGTTGCTTATGGATGACAGAATTATGACGTAGAAGACCTCGGTGCGTCCGGAAGGTGATACAACACAAGTTACACCTAGCATCAGGGAAAGATTTCTTTTTCAACTGAATTTGTCTACACTAGAAGTGGTAAATGTATAGCAGTCGTTTGTATCTACCTGAGGGATGTGTCAGGATGCGTTTCCATGTGTGACTCCAAGCCATATTTACAGATGAATGTTTTGAAGCAGATTGGACAGTGCAGCAGGTCTTCTTCACGTTTAGCAGGGATTTGCTCTTCAGGTTGCTGCATTTGAAATACCTAAACCCAAAGGAAAGGCACAAATGTCTTTTTTCTGAATAGTCAGTAAGCCTCTGCTAAAAGAAGTCAAATTAACAGTGTGGTCCATTTGCGGTACAATCAAGAACTGCATATATGAAATAGGCTTTGTTAAATCACCTTTTTACTCGGTGGTTCATCCATTTTCTCAACATCTTCCTCTACGCTGAGTTTCCTCTTGACTTTGCGGCGCTTGTTTGGGGATGTAGGACGTGAAGCAGGAGCGCCGGTGGCATCTTTATCATGAATTTTCATATGCCTACAGAATTCAAATAAACAGTCACATTTAATGGTTCTAAAATTGGCTTTAGATGCTCATAAACAAAGATCAGCAGTCATGATCAGGACTTCAGTATAAAAAAAAGAAGAGAGTGAGCCAGCGGAAGTGCATGAGCCACACATTGACAGCAGGGGGATTCCTCTGCAAAGGGTCCAGCTGTACTGAGCGTCAGTACAACATGCTGGAACGTGCCCCCTCCCCCCCCTCTCTCCTTCCATCCCTCCTTCCCTCCAGTGCCTCACAGGAACAAACTCACCTTTCAGGTTGTTCCAGATGAAACTTCTGATTCTAATGTGGAGCTCTTTCGATAAACATTGAGCTACTGAAGCTCTTTTGTAAGATTTTTAAGATTCAGAACGCAAACGATGTGCGTGAAGTATACGGTTATGCATCTGTGTGATATTAAATGAATATGAAAGCTCAGGAACGCAGCACTGAATGAAGAACATGGCAGCAGAATCATTTAGGTCCAATTTAAACAGAAACTGACATTCAAATGTAAAACTTAAGCGGATTTGAACTGTGGCTTAAACTGAGAAACCAGATCTAAACAGCTAAACGGAGTAACTGTTGGGACTGTGGTGGCCTAGTGGTACTGGGCTATGGACCAGAAGGTCCGGGGTTCAAATCCCACCTCTGCCACAGTTGGGTCCCTGAGCAAGGCCCTTAACCCATTCATTGCATGAATTGTAAAACTGTATAAATTGTAAGTCAGTCTGCAAAATGACATAAATGTAAGGTGAATTAGGGACCAAATCCCTAAAAGTGGATCTACATATTAGTAATAACAGCAATAACCAGAATAATAACCTGTAGTCTGGTAAGGTAGCGAGATGAACTTAAATAATCAACATTCGGTCATACATCAGCACAGCAGTCCGGTCTGGAGGGTGGGTGAGGTTTTCTCACTCTGGAGAACCAATAACTTATACCCAGCCCTGGGATCTGCTGGTATCCCAAACTGTGCACTTCAGGGATAGGTGCAACACTCAAGCTCTGTCAGTAGGTACTCACCACTGCTGGCCAAGAGCAGCTCACAAGCAGGTTTGGGAGATGCACTGACCCAGTGGTCTGGCTATACTGAATGCATGCTGTAATACTACAATATGGCTTTATGACACCTCAGCTGAGCTTCATACACAGTGAATCTGCTTAATATATTGTTGCGGTTACTTTGGACAGTTGCCCACAGAGTTTCACAGATTGTGCATACTGGGGTGTGACGGACTGGCTGAACGTTGGCGTACCTCTGTGTGTGTGCTCGCTCATGCCGGTAGAGGAGGAGAGAAGATAAATGTCAGGAGACTCTGTGCTCACAGGCTTGTTTTACATTCTGCAGTGGTGGACGGATATTAATAGCAGAGAGATGGAGCGAAGGCTGAGAGCCGCCCATATGTGGATCCAACCAGCAACCTGAATCCTGTTTCATCTCACACTGCAAAGTCCTCTCACAGAAAATCGGCAAATAGCACACAGGCAGGCACCCACGCACGTAAGCACACTCGCGCTGACAATTCATTAGGTACACCTTGCTAGTACTGAGCTGGGCAACTTTGGCCTTCAGGAATGCATTAATTATTCACAGCACTGCGTAACATTCCATAAGGCTCTGGAACCCTACCACTGAAATGTTGGTCCATATAAACATGGTTGCATCATGCTCCAGATTTGTTGTCTGCACATCCCTAATGCAAATCTTCGGTTCCATCACATCCTAAAGGTGTTCCATCACATTTAGTTCTGGTGATGTAGGAGGCCATTTGAGGTACAGTGCACCCATTATCATATTCAAGCAATCAGTTTGAGATGATCTGAGCTGGCCTGGCACACAGAAGATGATATACTTTGGCCATAAAGTGATGAAGATAGCAACAACATCAGCAGCAATACTCAGGTAGAGTTGAACCAGTCTGGCGATTCTCTTCTGACCTCTGGCATTTAAAAGACATTTTCACTTAAACTGCTGCTTACTGTACATTTTCCTCTTATTCGTATCATTTCCCGTAAACCCTAGAGATGGCTGTGTATGAAAATCCCAGTAGATCAGCACCACGAACCATAACCATGCCAAGTCACTTAAATCACCTTTTTAAAATCACTTAAATCACCATGATGATGCTCAGTTCTTAACAATGCCTTCAATGATCTTCAATGTCTGCAGTTGAACATGTGTACATAATATATTACGTATACGGCTGGTGTGTGTGTGTGTGTGTGTGTGTGTGTGTGTGTGTGTGTGTGTGTGAGTGTGTGAGAGAGAGAGAGTCAGCAGACACTCCAGCCTGGCTGGGAATAAAACTAAAAAAACCGGCCCCATCTAAGCCAACCAAGGCTCAGAACCCATCAGCTGATCAAGGCACTGATACATGTTGGTGGAGTTAGTGGCCAACGTTGGTAATTGGTCATGCTAAACTGGGAGAAAGAGGGCCAATTTAAACTCAGTCAGGTGGACACTTACGCATTCACATGTTATTAACTATGTTATTTAAATTTGTCAATAAGACATAACCCTTCGAAGCGTTAGTGATGCATACAATTTAAACACATCATTAATTTACACTGTAACCCTCACCGGGAAATGCAGAGGGACCTAAGATTTATTTATGTGCAATACTTAATTGTGCAAAATAAAAACCAAACTTGGCAATGTTACAAAAACAAATTCTATACTTCAAGTTCTATTCTTAATCCTATTCTGTTTTAAGTACGCAGAGGTCCCGTAGGACCATTTAAAGGTCCTGCCTAGCTCTGCTACACATCAAGGTCTGGATATTGTATTGGATCACAGTGCCACCAAACTGCTGCATTTGGTTCCTAATAAATATATAAAGGAAAATATAAAATGTAGGCATATAAATACAAAATATAAATACAGTACAGTACCGGAGTCCTTGTCTGGACACACCTGGACAAACATCTGGAGATTTTCAGATTTTTGTCATGAATAAATAAACAGATTTGAACATTATATATTCCTGCAAACGCACCATTTCTGAGCCCTTACAAAAAATCAAAAGGGGCCTACACTTTGAGACAGTGTTTATACCGCCTATAGTTTTGCATTAAAAAGTCTAGCAGTATATCACAGTTCCTTTAGTGGCTGTGTAATATTTTTCATTTGCAAACAAACATAAAGACCCACTTGACCTGAGGAGTAACCTATGAAAACCTTTCATATGAACAGTATTGCAGATCAAGTAAGTACATTTTAAAAACTGCTTTTGTATGTTCCCCCGATAAACCAGTTGTGGAGCCAGGGGGCGCTTTGGGGCACGATGTGACTTTACGTTCAAACTCGACTTCAGCAGCCATGTGATTTGCAGAGCAGTACGACTTGATTTGGTAGCATTTCAGCGATGAAGAAGGCTTTCACTCTTACATGTGCACAAACTGCACCAGGCATGGGCCGTACATCTCTTTAGCCATCCCACCCCCTCACCCCTCTCTTCTTCTCACCCCTGAGTGCACACACACACACACTCAGGCCGGTTTGTTCTCCAACCCCCATCTGGAATGCCTGCATGTCTCAACTGCACAAGGAGGGCCTCTATGCTCATCCCATAGACGCCACCACAAATGAAAAGCGAGGGGCATGAACACAGCCTGCAGCACAGCACGCAAACAGAATTCCCTTACACAAACAGATGGACAGAGGCACAAGGACAGAGCAAACATCTGTATCTTTAGATCATAGACGAAACAAACAGCAATGGAGCTCACACATCAGGAAAAGAACCAATTAATAATCCAGTTAATAAAGAAACCAGTCACCCCGGAGCATCCCTCTGGGCTGTAACAGTCCTTCCCTGCTGACCCTGCAACGTCTAAAATACACTTACTGTACCCTGCGTTAAGCTCCAAATCCTCCCCAGTGATCCTGTCCAGGATAAGCTGGGTAAAATGAGCATGCTTAGATTTTATTTATCACAGGTCTGACCAGGGTCCAGTTTGGTCCGATTCCAGTTTTACTTAACTATGCACAGTCAGTAGAAACTTTATTCTGAATTTTCAATTTCGATTTTCCCCAGGTAAGTGATGTGCAATAGCTTACACTCCCGTAGATGCTGGGCATCCAGGCAGCATCTACAGGCAGCGTGATGCCCCACACCGCTGGAAGGCAGCGTTGGGATTCGAACCTGGGTCCCTGTGGTGGTTAGCTACCAAATTAGCTCCAAGTTCCTTGAGCATCCCTATTAAAAGCTGAAGTAGGTAAAAACAAAGTTCACATCCATCCGATCAACGTATGCTTGCTTTAAAAACTGAGGTCTTAAAAGTTTTAATCAATTATAATAGGAGAAAAAGGCCTACGAATAGGCACATATAGAAAGTGTTTGTGCCTCTCCTATTGTACATAGTAACCCTGTGTTTATTCCCTCATGTTGTTTTCATACAGTTTCTTGTGAGTAGCATTAACAGACTACTAAACTATGGTAATGTTTGGTCAACGTCCACTTTGGTCACCATCCTGTTTCACAGCAAGTAATTTAGCAAAAAAAATAAAAGACCTTCTTCACCATCTCGCGACACGTTTCTGTCAGCACTTAATGTTACACCATGAAATAAAGAAAACTGCCTAAAAGCACTAAATAAAACTAAAGTAAAAGTTACAATACTTATTTATGATATTACCACCCTGTAATATACTGTATGTAAGGGGCTCTGGCCAAAAAACAGGCTCCTCTCGCAAGAATTCAAAACTGACTTAATGCTCTAGGCTGAAAAAACGTTCAGAATCAGACGAAAACTGACCAAGTCATGACTTTTTAAACTTTGGAGATTTGCATATAGTCATCGGATTGGCTGTGTGGATGAAACTGATTTATTCAGCATGCATTTAGATTTAGATGAGGGCGAAAGGCAAATTTTATGGGCCGACTTTTAACGCTTCTCCAATTAGAAGTTTTTTAAAATGATTGGGGGCAAACTGGGTCAAGTTTTCTGTGCATTTCATCCTTCTGGGGCTTTTTTTTTGAATGAATACTTCTCAAAAACATGGTTTAAACAGCCCTTTAACTCAGAATATCAATCAAATTGTTGACCCCTCACATATTCTAGCGGCATTTGGGACAACGACCGTTTCATAATATTGTTAATAAATATTTTGGTAAAACATATAAATTTATATAAATTAAATAATATAAATATAACATAAATAACAAAATACATTTAGCCTAATTTCAGAATTCAGACCATCAGTGTGCCATAATCAGATGTGTACCGTTCTAAGCAAATAATAAGACCTTCAATGTGGAGGTCCAGTAACACAGAATCATAACTGGGGGAGAAATTCAGAAAGAATGATGGGATATAGGTTGAATACCTGTGCATGTTTCCATTGGTGGTGAAGGTCTGGCCGCAGACTGTGCATTTATAAGGTCTTTCTCCGCTGTGCACCAGCATGTGGCGGTCTAGAGAACTGGCCGAGCTCAAGGCCTTCCCACAGATGCTGCACGAGTGGTCGGCCCCCCCTACTTCCGTGTTGTGCTGAACACAAGACAAATGGGAATACAGAAAAATGGTTAGCATCACAAAGTCTTAAATACCAGAACTGGTTAGATAAATGACCAAAATAATAAAGACGCCCTGTCTACGTGAAGCGAGGAAGTACAACATCAAAAGCAGATACAATACAAGGAAATACAATATTTTACTTCATATGGTATTTATGTGTTGTTAAGCCCCCATTATGTAGCATTATAAAAGGCTTCTGCCCTAATATCCGTCTCTGCATTGTTTTCATCCAATAGCTGCCGGTTCTGTGCAGGGACAAACGCCAGTGGTCTAATATAACAGTGCTGAACAGCCAATCAGAGCTCTTCATCTTAACGGTTGTGTGTTTGCCTGCTTGTTTGATTTGGAATTGAGGCGGTTCTAAGGTTGTGATGTGCTTCGAGACATTTTTCAAAGTGTTTGTCTGACTTTACCTACATACACTATACTGCCAAAAGTATTTGCTCAGCCATCCAAATGATCTGAATCAGGGGTTCCAACCACTCCCATGGTAACAGGGGTATAAAATTAAGCACCTAGGCATGCAGGCTGTTTTTATAAACATTTATGAAAGAATGGGTCGCTCTCAGGAGCTCAGTGAATTCCAGCGTGGAACTGTGATAGGAGGCCACCTGTGTAACAAATCCAGTCGTGAAATTTCCTCCCTCCTAAATATTCCACAGTCAGCTGTATTATAAGAAAATGGAAGTGTTTGGAAACGACAGCAACTCAGCAACAAAGTGGTAGGAAATGTAAACCGATAGAGCGGGGTCATTTAAGATTTATTTAGTAATATTTAGTTGTAAAATGAAAAGTGCTGTATGAAAAAAGATGACTAGTAGAATTATTAGACTGACGCTCCTATAGACACTCCAGTACCTGGCGTATGTGCATAGTGAGCTGGTGCTGGGTCAGGCAGTTCTTGTCACATAACGGGCAGATGAAGCTCGAGCGATCTTTCACTTCCTGCGACAGGGAGAGAACTTTTAGAGACAAAGCATGTAGACACAACACTCTCGGTAACCACGGAGATGGAGCCTTACGTAAGATTCGGGCTGGAGATGCAAAACCGACACAAGCATCCTAGAAAACTGACAGCAACAGGTGTCGCCTAACTGCGGCACTGGCGCCGTGCAGCTCTCCATTACCTCATTCGGAGTGCCTCAACGTCCACTAGATCCAGCAGCTAAACAAGCTTCCTCGTGTTACAGATATGCAGATAATCTAACGTTAATTAGATTAGAATTAAAGTGCCGCCTTCACAAATTAACGGAATTAAACAGGAAAACGATTCACGCCGTTATGAGATAAATATGGCACATTTCTGTACACTTCAATGAACCATTAAGACGTTGTTAAGTTTAGAGGTCTTACAAAATCTACAAGCACGTCTGCACATAGCATTAGAATGCTTTTCCAATCAGTTTTAAATGTGCTGAATTCTAACAGCAATTCACTGTGATTAAAGGATAAAATGGGATCAATCGCACCAAATAATGGGTTTACACAGCTCCGGAGTCCAATAACAGTGCTTTATACCCCTCCCGACAATGCTTGACACTGCATAAGGTTGTCTTCTGGGAAATACAAAATCTATTAAGCTGGAAAAACAAGGTCTTTTTAGCACTAGTTTCAGTTACTAACTCAATACAGAAGCATGTAACTGAGGACATATAGGCAAATATTTAAAAAAAATATTTTATTATTATAAATTACACATTATAATTAGTATAATATGCTAGAGAAAACATCTTACATACAGGCAAAATCTATAACCTCTAAGAATGTTTTGACTTTAACAGTCCCTTTTGTTTTTGGAATGACACAGGGCCGGGGTGCTGGGTGTGTATTGATAGATGGTAGCACCACAAGGGTGAGTTCCTGACCCTCTCTTATACTGAGGCAGTGTTGTTGGGCCTTACGGAGAAAATCCTGCATAACAAGTGGTCTTTGCATGTGTCTGAGTTAGGCAGGAACTCCAGCTGGCACAGAGCATCATCATGGCGGCAAGACAGAGCGCCAAACGCATGGAAACACTCAGCGCTGCAATGCGGGGAGGGGGCTGGGGGTGTTGGGATGGGATGGGGGTTTCAAACACCTGTTTTTTTCTCTACAGTGGAGGGTTTCAGTTTTAGATCGGAGGCACGGGATGCTCACGGCTCTGACAAAGGGAAGATTGAGAGGAGACCATTTGCTGCACCCCTGTTCACTGGTGCAAACCCCTGCTCTGGTTTAAAGCCAAGAAAGAAAATCAGCATCTGTTACTGTGGATTGGTCGCCTTTAAGAACTTCTAATTATGAGAGAAAACCATCTGAACAGTCGTAGTTGCCTATGTGAACGATTTATGTGACATTACTGCTGCTGGACTGCGGTAGCCTAGCGGTTAAGGTACTGGACTCTGGACCTGATGCACCTGATGGTCCAAGGTTCAAATCCCACCTCTGCCAAGCTGCCACAATTGGGTCCTTGAGCAAGGCCCTTAACATGCCATTGCTTTAAACTGTAAGACTGTATGAGCTGTAAGTCGCTCTCGATAAGAGCCTCTGCTAAATGCTGTAAATGTAAATACTGTGAAGAATAACTTATTACAGGACATTTTATTTAAATGAATATTCAGCATTATGTTATATGGCGTTACATGTTAGGTCATAAGGCGATATCTTACACAGGACTGGGTGGTGAAAATAGTGTCTTGGTGCTGCTGTGGTTTTTTTCATGATACTTTAAAGGTAAAAAAACAGACAAAAAACAACAACTAAAGGATTGTTTGGGGATTTAGAAACAAGAAAGAATACAAAACCTGCAACAGAACCTCCTTGCTGCACAGACAGCTTAAACATCTCCCTGTGGTTTGATGTATGGACTTACTTCACTAACATAAACCACGGCAGTTCCTGGTGCAATAAAGTTCTTAAGACAGCAGCTACCAACACAAAAAAAAAACAGTTTCATATTAACCATCCGCTAAAACTTGGTATTACTCTCCATCGGCGAAACTGTCAAGTTTTTAACTGCTTGAAGAACAGCTTTGCTCGATAACCAAACGCATACAAACAAAAAAAAACCAAATTGTTTTAGTCGCAGCACTTCGGCAACGGCTTTAACAGTTTATCATTCAGCTTTCTCTTGTGGTGAAACACATTTCAGCCATTTATTCAGCTATGTACAAACTACACGTTGCTCTGCTAGCTACTGTTCAGGTGCTATGTCGAATTATGCAGTAGTTCTATGTTCTTAGTGGATTAATAAACAAACTCTTACCTACTATGTTTCATTTGAGTTTGGGTGGATGGATGGCTTAACCAGACTTTATCCTGATTTTATAGGAATTTGTTTCAGAAGCTAATGACAGAACAGTAACTACATAAACTTCACACTCGTTGAGGTGCAGTATGTGTACTGCAGCTGAATAAAGATCTAATGTTTATCCAGGGTGCAAAAGAACGAAGAATTAGGAGAAGAAGCAAAGCAGAAAAAAAAAACCATGCACTGTTATCGTTCATGGCTGTGATGGCCTGTGTAAATAAAACTTTTTTCAAACTTTAAGCTTCATTCGACCTGAAGGTAGTAACTAGAACAGTTGGTGACCTTGGTGAGAAGGGTCTCCAGAGATCGTCCAATAATGGACTTGATATTTCAATCCCACTTAAGGTCCTTTCTGATAGTAATATTCAAAAACTTGAAAGACTTCCCAGTTAACAAAGGTCAGGTACTGCTTGACAAAAGATTAGGACCTTAGGATTAGCTCCTAAATTCCACTGTAATTTCTGTTGTTATTAGAAATTTCAACTGTAAGTTGTTCTAAATGGATAAAAGCACAAGCTGTTTGTACCTATGAACAGATTCATTAAGACCAACAACAATGTTATCATCTCGAGGGACTGTGGTAGCCTAGGGGTTAAGGTACTGGACTCTGGTACTGGACTCTGGACCAGAAGGTCCAGGGTTCAAATCCCACCTCTGCCAAGCTGCCACAGTTGGGTCCCTGAGCAAGGCCCTTAACCCACAAATTGCTCTGACTGCTCTGATTGCGCTCTCTGGATAAGGGCGTCTGCTAAATGCTGGAAATGTAAATGTAAATCTCTGAATGTCAGATTTTTGACAGGTGGGCAGTGGCAAGAACACGCATTCCTGATGTCCCAGCGTTAATTGTGGGCATAATGGGTACTTGCTAGGTGTCTGTCCAATCTAGGCTGCTGATCACACATTTGTGCTTCTGTTCATTAAAAAGAACTTGCAGACTGAACTGCAAAACCACTGTCACAGAACCTGCTACTGTTTACATTAGAGTTACTGCAGACATGTTCTGATGACTGTTGAAACCCATAGTTTAGCTGCCTCAGTAAAATCTATACAGGTTGTCACCTTTTTTGGGGATTATCACAAACTGTGAGTAGATTGTGTTATGTTATTAAATAAAATGTTCGTTCTAGTCCTTCCTGTAACAATTACTGTTGGAATAGATATTTAGTTCTGGACAGTGGTGAACTTGTGAATTGCTGCAGCACCACCAAACTGCCGCTGAATTAAAAAAAAAGAATAAAATTAAATATACAGACAGATGATTAAATTGTAAGGTTTTTCCTCATAACGGTCAATGTAAACCTCAGGTTAATCAGGAATCCGATATCCAAGCAATATTAAGAACACAAAACAACCAGAACACACAAAGAGTCACTTTCAAATTAAAACAAATAAACAAACAAATGGTTCCTAACATTGACCTTGACATTTACTGATTTGCAGCCAGTACACAGCCAATATATTTCATGGTTTTTTTTGTCTGGTCAGCCTCATTTCGTTTGTTAATGCATCCATTTCAGGCCTGCAACACACTCCAAAAACTGGCTGGGTCAGTCACAATTTAGGAACCAAATGAAAAATTCTCTACAAAATAAGTGTTTAAAAATAATGTTCCCCAAAGAAAGGTTGAAGAGATTGGCATATTTCACCTTCTACTGGATGCATACCGGACTCCTCTGCATAATATCATTACACCATTCAAGAAACCTGGAAGAATGTCAGTGCTTAAAGGGGCAAGGTGCAAGCTTAAACTGAAGACTTCATCAATAGTGTATAGAACCACATGAGAAAAGGATTATTTCGACAAACTTTTATCAAGCACTGTATGTCCAATATGGAGTTACATTCACAAATGCCACTTAAAACTTTACTGTGCCTCGAAAAATAAGCCTTGTATTAATGGGCAGAGGTGACTTTGACTTCTGTGGGGTCTGAGGCATCTAGGATGGATGGTCAACAGATCACGACCTTGTATTGTTGCACACAGTGAGACGTGTTTGCAGGAAGATTGGGACAAAACAACTAAAACATTAAATCACTTGGTAAATAATTTCTGTCCCAACTTGACCTACTTGAACGTTTCGCAAAACTGAAATGCAGGAATGGATGTTTATTAACAAAAGAAATGAAGCTGACCAGACAGAACATGAAAACACTTGTTCAGATGATCAGTACCTGGTTCCTCCTGCCTGTGCGGTTCAGAGGTGATTTGCTGTTGCTTTTTGGAGATGTGTTTGAAGGAACTGCAGCTCCTCTTCCATTCACTTCGCCAGTGCTCACTAAAGCGTGCATAGAGGAGCTGGCACACGACTCCTCTTCTTCCATTCCATCATCATCCTCATCCTCCTCCTGCACGGTTTCCTCCATCTCATGCTCATCATAGCTTCCATTTTCCATTTCTCCCTGCACTTTCTCTGTTCAGCAGAAGTAAGAAGCAGTTTAGATTTGTTCTGAGCTCAGAGTACTGGATCATGCACGAGTTTAGAGATTTTGCCTGCTACCTTCTTCAGGCTGTAGAAGTTCCTCCTGCTGCTGAGAGGCTTTGCCATCTTCAACGCAGCCTCGTCCAGGTAAGGCACTCTCCATGTCTGAAAAAAAAAAAAAAAACAGAATTAAAAGAACTCCCTCAGTGCATGAGCAAATACCACAGTGGGAAGACTCACGCCAGCCTAATGTTAATTATTGTTCTTCTTGACTTATTTAAAGCTTTTTTTTTTTTTACTTTGTGACTTCTGTAGTTAGACCTTTGTAAATACAGACCATCTACAAAAATGTAATTTGGAAAATCTACAAAATATCTCAAATTAAAAGCTGATAGCCTTTGCTTTTAACATATTTCCTCAAACAGTGTTTTTAAAATTGTTTTGCAAAAGTTTGGCCTCCCGAGTCAAATGAGGTTTCGTTCATTTTCTGATGTAGCTGACATAGCGGAATGCAAAAACTTAAAAGTTAACACAAAAAACTAAACGCTGATTACCAGGACAGTCCATTTTTAACTAATGAATGGATTTATTTGATATAAGTAGATATCATTTTTATTAAAAACAGCCTGAGAGATGTTATCTCGGTGTGGCATGTTGTCTAACCGCACAGTTACACTGATGACTATGTTCATGAGGCTCACAGTACTGAGCAAACCCCAAACCCATCCAAAACCATTGACATTTCTGTTTCCTACAGGCTAAATAGTCCTCTGAATGTAGGGAATAATAATAATAATAATAATAATAATAACCGGGCCCACATTTCATACACACGTCATGGCTAAGAATAGACATGATAACACATTTAACAGCTGCCACCCGGCAACTCTTGGACTTGAACCTGCGACTGTAGGAGTTCCGGAGTAAACCCACACAGACATAAGGAGGATATGCAGACCCCACACAGAAAGGGCCCAGGCAGCTCCACTCTGGTATCGAACTTGGGACCTTCTTGCTGGACCCCTGGACCTTCACCATGCCACCCTAGTCTACTATTAAGAACCGTCAAAATGAACACACTGATTTATTATCCATCACATATCATATGAGCAGGAATTCTAAAACATATTGCATCATCTCACAGCCCCAGTACCCCGGGTCGATCTCAACCTACTCTAAAAACCCTAGTTTCCTCCCAATACCACAGACTTGCATGCTGGGTTAATTGGTGTTTCTAAAGTAGTCTTCGTGTACGAGTGCATGAGCCCCAAGATAGACTAGTATCCTGTCTAGGGCCTGTGCTTTCCGAGACTCTGACTAGGATTAAAAAGATACTAAGTACTAACTACTAAGTAATTGTTACTTTATTTAGAGGATTTACTAATGTAGAGGATTGTTCTACATGTATGTTTAATCAAATGCTCCCACACACTGAAATTAGTCTCACACAGAGATACTCTGGTGGGTCCTGTGAAGCCCACCAAAATCCAAACCTCTGTTCCCCAGGTCTGCCCGGGATTTCCTTTATGAATTTGGTCAACTGCTGTTTCTAAACCATTAGCCACTAAAACATTTTCCCTGTTGTTTTTCACTATATCACTTAATTTAGCGCAACAAACCACCTGTTGTTTAGAAAATCAGTCCAAAACCACCTTAAATTGCCCAAACCTTTTCCCAAGTAAAAGGCGAAAATGGATGTCCAAAGCAGCTGTGCTCTGCATGTCGATCAGGTTTAAAAGTGATGTTGATGCTGCTCTGACAAACAGAAGAATCTGGAGATCCCCAGAGAGGCTCTTGCTCAATTCAGCAGCTGCAAAGCCCAGGAAGAACTTTATCTGTCAGCTTCCTCTTTTAGCACATGCCATACGTGTGGGTTTTTACGACCTCGCTGCAGAATTACGATGTAACACAGGCGACTGCTTTAAGACTGCACAGGTTAGGCCCAACAATTTCATTCAAATGTGCAACTGAAAGGTTTACAAACATGTCCGGATCATTGATTCCTCTCAGTGAAGTTGAACATTTTAGCGACTCAAACGATCAAATATCTAACAGCAATATCACCCTCGCTATTCTTTTGCATTGGGTAACTGTATACTCACTGTTATAACAGAATCACTCTTTATGGCCACTTCTGGGGTGTATTTTAGGGTGTATTCACACTATGCCCAGACGTCTAGTACTATGACTGAGCATGACTGTTCCCACTCCCTCACTGGCCTACGCTCACGTTGTGCTTAAATACCCTGGGACAGTGTTGTGTTGGAGTAAAGGCATGCACGCACGGCACAATAGACTTTATGGTTGCACTTGTTTTGTTTGTGGAGTCGTTTTAATCACACAGACAGTCCTCTCAGAAACCCTATAATTGATTTACTGATTATGCAATGCAACAGTTTGTGACTGTTTGTGCTCCACAAAGGATTTTTCATGGAGGCAGCTAATGCTGCGTTCCGTGCTCAGCCACGCTTACAGAGCCCACCTCTTCAAGTGGGCCGGGGCGTGGCTCGGCATACGGTGCCCGGGCACTGTACAGAGAAATCGCACTAGTTAAAGGAACCGCATATTGGGGGTGAAATCTCCATTCATTCAAACGTCTGAATGAGCTGAGAGTAACTAGGTGCACATGGACAGAAAAACCATCAGTGTTTACTGGCCAGAGTGCTTCTCTTTAGGATGATTGGATGATTTTTACTGCACTGTAACCAGCTGCCAATCACTGCCTAGTCTGGGACCGAAAATGATGTTAGGGAATTTCTCTAACACTAAAACTTTTACATTTTTACATGTTTACAATTGGAAAACATTAAATGTAACGACAAAGATAAAACGTGTTAAGTAAAATACATTTTACTTGATAGTCGGCAACGCAATTAACTGCAGCTCCACTGTACAGAGATATAGAGATATGGAGCACTGCTGATGGCTGGC